>JAPDSC010031961.1:0-22335 GCA_026290005.1 Latrodectus geometricus | reverse complement strand
TTTTGTACTTTTAGATAATTAACATTTATTAGATTTTATACAATTAACTTTTTTTGACTATTTTATTATAGAATATATTTTTTAATATAATATATAATAGTATACCTACATAATTAGAACAACTTTTATGTACACACTTATATATGCCTCTAATATGTCTTAGTGCAATCTTTGTGAAAATTTTAAATTCTCTTAAAATATCACTTTGCAATTCACTAGATTAATTTCAAAATCCTTATTTTAATCCAGATCTTTAAGCAGTATAAATGTATATACTTTTTTTAAAAGTGTTTACACTATAACTATAACTAAAGGAAGAGTAATTAATTTTGAAATTTATACAGCTAATTCTGTAAACGAACAAATTTTGAATAGAATCGTACTTAAAATCTATTTCTGATTATAATGCAATGAAAACTTATTTAAAGAAAAAGCTCGTATGTTGAATTGGAAAAGATCTTACTATTGTTATCAGAGCAAATGATAACTAAGGTAAGCGGTAAATGTTTTTCCAAGATATATCAGGAAGATTACTTAGCTATATAAAAGCTATTTATTTCAAAATTAAGGTAAACAATTTGGTTGCAAAAAACTCAAATATGCTTTATCATGGTTGTCTATATGCTCTTATAAATATTAGTTTGGGGAAAAAGTAATCCATTATTTTTTTCGGTAGACGTGTGTAGTGATCGATATCTCGTCAGGTATATATCAAACAATTTCAGATTTATGCTCGTTGGAAAGGTGACAATTGACACTAAAATATCCTCTTGCGGATTTTTGTTTGATTGATTCAGTTACGAGTACAAGGTTTTAAAAATGGAAGACAACAAACAGAAAATTTGATACATTTTCGTTTTTCTCTTGTAACGGCGAAAAAGATAGCCGGGTGGCTAAAATTGTGAAAGGTGTTTATCGTCCTATATAAGACTGTAACAACCAGTTACGTACAATTTTTGTTTCGTCGATTCGGTTCGGGTATTTTTGATGTTAGAGATGCACCTCGCATGTGGATACAGCATCGTCGAAAATGTCTATAAAATATCAAAAATGATCGAAGTTAACCGCATGTCAGCTGTCGTAACGCGCAAGACCTAAAAATCTACATGAAAGCTGTTTTAAACCTTTTTACAAAGCGAATCCAAAAGAAGTTACATAAAGTTCACGTAAAAATAATGGATTTCTTTCTCCTTAACCTAATACATCAATTTTCAATATATTCACAACTTAAAAAGCTATGCAGCTTACCTCCGTCAAAAAGTAATTTCTGCTGTTCCTCTCAGGAAAAAAATAAAATTATGAAGAGATGAATTAGGAGTTTTGCATTTACTTAAATGTGACTCTATTGAAATATGGTATAAATCTTGGTTATTTTAAGCTGTAATAATGTGTGAGTAAATATTGAAACATTAATGTTTCATAAATAATTTACTATACAAGATGATATGAGTATTCTTTACCATACAACATGAAATAAGTGCAATTTATTATTCAAATGAAAACTCTCAAGCAAAAATATAGTTTCTATTTTGCTGAAAAATTTAAAACTTGAATTTGAAGCACAAAAAAACACTGAACTTTGTAAAACCTTAATATGTTTTTTGAAAATATACTTAATTATAAATACCTTCTCATTTAATATTAAATTTAAGTAAACTTTAAAACTTTGAAAAATATTTCAAATGTTTAATGTAAATGTAATTTTTACTGAATTATTAATATATGCTAAGTAATTCGTGTCTCTTTAATAAAGAACGCATGATGATTTGGCTCAATAAATTGGGAAATAAATATTTCAGCATTTTATGAAGAAATATTATGTGTTCAAGAAAAGGGAAAATTTTAATTACTAAGTATGCAATTTCTTTCATTTATCTGAACTAATTTCTTCTTTTCTATAAATAAAACATGTATATGTAATAAAAATTGACTCAACTAATACAGAACTTAGGGATTATCCAATATATATTCATACCGAATTGCACTATCTCCTAAAGCTAAATAATACTTGTACATATTTGAAATTCTAATTTCAATACCAGTGCGTAAAATATTCTTGAAGAATATTTTGAGCATTGTTCATTATAAACTATTTAGATCGTTCTAGCTCATGAGTCTTTTGAAATCCAATGTAAATAATTACATATCTCGAAAGCAATCTCCAATTCATTGCATTTTAATCACTCACTGAGTGAAGTTTATGATTTGTATCTATACCCAATTGAAAATATTCCCATAAAATCTCAAAATTCATTTTCGATTGATTCAGTCAAATACAAACATATACTAAATATATTTTCTCTTTAACTATCTTAAAGATAACCCTCATGTAAACTTAATTTATTTTTCTTAAATGCCAAACAATGTTACAAGATACATAAAAGTGATATTAAAATAAATGATATTAATTAATATAAACTCGCGTACTGGCTTATATTTTTTAAAGTCATATTCTAAAAAAAATTCAAATTAATTAAAAACATTTTTCTTTCTTAGATTTTTTAAAATTAAGGAAGATTTTATTCTTGATAAATTAAAAGAATTTAAATTCTATACGTCAGTAATTTTTAGTCTGTAATTCTATACATCAGTAATTATTAATTACATAAGAAAGGAAAAATAGAGAAAATAATTTTTGAGAATCAAAATTTTAATGTAATATTTTTCCTTATTTAGCAAGAAACTTTATAGAAAGCAAAAGTCAATTAAAAATTAGAAGTCAGTGATTAAATGTATTTAAGAATTTTACTTGACAAAATTTAAAAATATAATAGAATTTGATTGTTTCATAGGCAACTAAAAATTCTTTGTTTCAACATTTCATTTTGATTAAATTTACAATAGATTAAAGACACATATACGCACACATATAAATACATGTGTATCTGTGTTTATGTATTTATATACCAAAGGTAGACGAACTCCGGAACTGTTTATCATTAGCCATTACAATAAGACGTTCAGTAATGTTCTTCAGTAAGCTTAGGGAAAAGAGGTCTGTTCCCCCAGTTGTTAACGACAGTATGCACTCTCATTAAGTCTAAGTCGACACCCACTTTCTTCCCTTTCACGTTCTATAATGTTATGGCTTAAGACATATACCTGTCATTCGAAGACTGGAATTCCATTCTTGTCAAACCAAAATATACTTGATTTCGATATAGAAAGCAGGATTTGTCTTTCTGAAAACTCCATTTAATAAAATAAAAGAAATGCAGGAAGGACACGATCTAACAAAATCATGCGGCAGATATCAGTTTTGAAGTTACTAAAGTTCTTCCACTTCCAACAAAATTCAGTGCAATATAATAATACAGAAACCATTCTCACGCTAGATGGAAAATCTTATTCTGCCTTTCAAACTGTGAACTTTGATAAGTGTTGACGCATGCGCAATAACTGCGCCTGAGCTCAACTTTAAAAAGCCAGAGAACACTTGAATGCGAATCAGGAAGAACCTGAGTAAATATCTCTCGTAACGACACCCATAATATTTCAGTAAAATTTATGTGTTAACGATTGTATCCTATTTTGTTATTTGTGAAAGAAATGCTACTGCTATGTCTAAAAACGCTGGTCCATCTTATTTTCTTTGAAATTAAACTGAGCTACCGATAACAAGTGTTTCAAGAGTATTTGTTTCCACAGTTTTATTATCTTTTGTCATTGTTTTTGCTATTTAGTTAGGTGACTAAATATGTTAAATTCAATGACCAATGTGTTGTAAATGTTGCTGTTAGATGTACGTATTTAGGAATGGTATGTTTTGAGCGGATGCCAAAGAAAACTCAAGCACGTGTAAGCCATTGGTAGTTTTCAATTTTTCCGTATTATTTGGGACAGTAACTTTTGGTCTATATCGTTCTAGTTTGTGTACCTTTCTGGTTTGATCAGATTGTAAAACTCATTGATTACCTTCTACATCTGGTGTTTTAATATATTTCAGTTACTGTAAAATAACATGCATAAATCAGCCATTTTATGATTGTAAACTTTCAAGCATTGACCGTAATACAAGAGCTACAAGTTACGTGATATCTTGCCTTATTGTTTCATCTAACAGTATTCTCCACACTTTTTGTAACGAAATCAGCTTTGATTTGCTTCAATTATGTAAATTAAATCTTTGTTATCTTTGATTATAATTTTATTATCTTTCTTATCTTCTAATCTTTAATTAAATATTTAATTGGTGTTAAAATACCTATTAGTAAATAGTATATAAATATACCGAGACAATTTGTAAGTTTAATTTGTAAGTTTAATAAATTGAAATTACAATTATCAATTTATTGAAAAACTTCAGCTTGAAGAAATCCAACCATAGATATAATTACAGCCTTATTCTCCCTAAAAATGTAAAATATAATTTATTACGGTAATATCAGTAATTAATTTATTTTTAAAATCCAGTTTAAAAAATTAAATTATTAAACTACACACATGGATGGATAAATATAGTCTGATCATCATATTTTTAAATTTCAATCTAGAAATTGTATATTTTACTTTAAATATTTGTAAAATTTATATTAGATTTCAATATTTCCCTATGTTTATTCTATATCTTTAATTTTTGAATTCATATAAGAATATGTTTTAAATATTGAATTTATATCAGAAATTTCTTTGTTTCAAATTTATTTTATTTAAACTTTATTCAGATGAATTACAAAAAAGGCATACGTTTGTAAAGTTAACACCAATACGTTAGTAATAAAAATATATAAACCAATACGTTAGTAATAAAAATATATGATTATATATAAGTAAGCATTATTTTAATTTGAATTTAAAAATAAAAGTATAATTAAAAATACATCACGATTAAAGAGTTGCAATATATATTGGTAATCATATCACTATTAATAAGCAAACTTTGAATCAAAGTAAATTTGAAGAAAATTAAAGAAATAAATTAAAAAAGAGAGTTGTGTAACTTGTAAAAATTGGTATCTTAAACTTTATTAAAGTATCATTTATAGAATTTTTTATTAAATCGTTGCATTTTAAATTTGATCACATATTAAAAAAATATTGCAGGTTTCTTTGATTTTTAATTTTCATACAATTTAAATTCATTTTAAAAACAATTTTTAATTATAAAATGATAAATTTGTTTCTTATTGCATTACTAATGTGTAAATGTTTATTAAATCGCTTACATTTTTTAAAAATGTTTAAAAAACGAAAATTTGTGTCTATGTAACTATGGTATTTAATATTTTATGACTAAACTCTTAGTATTTGATGGTTTTCCGGAAACCATTAAGTGTAAAAGAATTCAAAATGTAAAGTAAATTCAAAATGCTTTTAAATCTGATTAAAAATTGAATGCGTTATCTACCATGTTTAATGACTATTAAATGGGTTTTTTTGTGTATTCATCCTATAAATGGAGAATTTGCAAATAAAGTTAATGAAGTTTCATTCTTTAATACTCAGTTGAATTGATGGTGAATTTAATTTACTTAACTCATTTAACTTTTTATGACCTTTTGTGTGTCTGAGGTTCGAAATTATTCTTTTTTCATTTAGACTTTCCATTCCAATGTTACTGTGATCTGGATATTAATTTACTAAACCTTAATTCAGTCTGTTTTTGGAAGATCATTCATCTGTAAATGACAAAAAAGAAAGGAAAACAAAATTGTAATTTATCTAACTTAATCTTTCACATATTTAAATAAATCATTTCAGTTTTATGCAAATTTCAAAACTTAAAATTCCTTAAATCGACAAATAACTAAAATACTAAATAATTGGCACTTAGAACACATTACCAAAGAGAGCTTTTAAATTTATTACACTTATTTATTGAAAATGCAGGAATAACCTTTTCCTTACTGATTAGCGAATAAGCACACAAAATCAAATCTTCCTAATTTGCATATATGCGATGTAGAAGCATTGTAAAATATTATAAGCAAATTAGCGAAATATATTTGTGCATTGTGCATAAATTGACTCACAAAAAGTTATTAAGAGTACAAAAATCATTAAGCAATGATAATTAAACATGTTTTCAATGACAGTTGTGCATAACCACAAGAAACTTGTTTTACGTAGAATAAAGTAAAAAGCTTAATCTGAAACAGGATTTTATATGAAAGAAATTTTAAGCTTCATTTCCTTTAAAACGGTGATAATATTGGCCTCTAAAATCAACTAGAAGCAAAATTTACCTATAAAAAGTTTCTTATTTAGAAATTTTTTTTAAATTAATTAACAAGTTATTGGAATATTAATGGAATTTTTCAAAGACGTTCAAAGTTTACTCAACAAAAACAATAATATTTAACAAAAAATACTTTCAATGAATCCATAAATCTTTTAAAATTACTAAGTGGAAATTTATGATAGATTACTTTATTTTCTAAAATATTTATATAAAATGTTAATTTTAATTTGTTCTGAAAATTTCATTGAATAAATTTTCTGTTTAATGAAAGTTATGACATTTTTAAAGTATAAATATTTACCTTTCAATGATTTTTTCATATTCACTTTATTCAAATTTTGAAATATGTATTTTAAACTCTAGTCAATAAGTACTTAATTAATGAATTTATAGAAAATGTACAGATTTAAAAATGATTTTTTCCATTGAACATTAATAATATTAATAAACTATTAATAATATTATTAATTCTTATTGCTGCAAAATAAAATGAAATAATTAAAAAAATAATAATGGAGCAAAGCCTTTATATAGCTTATAAAGTTCATATTGAGTGAATTAAATTTACCTCTCTTTGAAGGTACATATTTCATTAAAATATTCATAAGTACTCTTTCTAATTATAAAATAAAAGAGTTTTATTTTTCAAATTCTTATATTTATATTAGTTAAGCATTTTACCACCCTTTGTTCTAAAATTCTGAAAAAACTACTCAGTCTTATAATATTAAATTTTTCAGCAGTTTCTTAGAGATCTTAAGTAATTACTAACATAATTCTGTATAATCGAATGGATTTCAGTAATTATTTAAATTATTTTGTGTAATTCTCTGTAACAATAGTTTGTGAAACACATTCTTTATTAAAAAACAAAATATATTTGAAGAAAAAACAAACAGTAGAAATTATTCTAATTTCCTAATTTCTGATTTTAAGACAAAGGAATGATTGTATACTAATTTGAATATAAAATTTTAGGTGAGATATTAAGTTCATTACATATTGTAATAGATAAAAAAGGAATAATTGAAGCTTATTTTATATTCGTAATGATTATTTAATCAAGAAAATAATTTAATGTTTTAGACATCCAAGTTGCTTATCAAGTTTTTTTTTTTTTTCGTGTATGTTGATTTTTCTTTTAGAATTTTAAGTATATAGTAATTTGAGTTAGAGCTTAAAATGATCTTAAATACATGCTTAGATTGAAAGTCATATTAATTATATTAATAAATTATATCACTAATTTGTACCTTAATGCATCCAAATCTTGGTTCATTCAATTTTTGATTTAATGTAACTAAACATTTTCTTAACTTTTGTTTTTATTTTAATTCCTCAAAAAGCAAAATTCTATCAAATTAAAATTTAAAAAATTCTTTTTTAAGATATTGTGTAAAAATTTTTGACTATTTAATTAAAACTGTCTTAAATGCTTTTACTTTGAAACATTATTTATAATTTTCTGCATGATTTCAGGTTAATATATTTTGCATAATTGTTACATACTAATTTTTAAATGTTTAACAATAATTACGAGGATAATTTTACAATGCAATTCAATATATTGTTTTTAAAATAAAAATATTGCCGATGTGGCTCTTTTACTGTCATTTGAATTTTAAATAGAGTTCAACACATTATATTTAATATACTAAAGTCTTTTTGTATTGACATAAAACTAGAAAAATGCTAAAAGTCCCTATTAAATTCATCTAGATTAAAATTATATTAATTAGTTTTTTATTTTTCATTAATTTATTTGCTCCACTCATTAATTTATTTAAAATTAATTTTAATAATAAAATATAATATTATTATAGTTTCAGTTCTTTGATTTTGTAATTTAATATGATAAATATTTATTATTCATCATTTCTTATAAAAAACAAAATGGTTTTTTATTATAACCACAAATATTATATTTGGTAATATATTTTATGAATACGCAATACGAAAATAAATCTTTAGTTCAAAAAATCTAATAAAAAAGGAGAGATTGGAGTTTGACAATTCATTTTGCTCCAGATAGCTTTTCAATATGATTTCAATTTTAAATTTTATAAGTTTAACAATAAAGTTTCGCAATTTTCTATTAAGAATGTTTGCATCATTAAACCTTATTATTGAATCGCATGTTATCTGTTGATAAATATTTGCTTTCAATCAATGACTATTTATAATGATAAATAATTTCGTTGGAATTGCATAATTATTTGATGCAATTAGTTTTCTAACAACATTATTTCTTCTAATGAAGCAACCTAATATTCCAAAAAGAACACATTCTATGGTAGAAGAAAAGCCTGAAAAATAGAGCAAACAATTTGAATATTAATATTTCAGAATAACTTCTTATTCTTAAACAGTAATAATGTTGTCAAAAGAGTAATAAAATTTTTGGAACTGCCTCTAATTAACATGAATGAGATATTTAATAGAACTTCAGCTATTATCTTTAATATTTTCTACTAAAATTTAGAAAAGCAGTTTTTAAATTCGTGTTTTATAATAAATTTCGTTTTTTTAAATTTGAAAAAAAATTTAAAATCTCTTTGTTTTACAGTATATATAATTTTTTAGAAAATTTTAATTTTAATACATTATGTATGTCTATTTTATTTCATTAGGAATCATATGTGTATGTGAATAGAGTGTTATCTTATTAAATTGTATATTAAAATAATTTAATATCATTATAATTATTCGTGGCATTAAGATACTTTGTCCTACTAAATTTAATATCTGACAGTTGATTATTGTTGCCAGAACGAGTTTAAACAGATAAATTTCTTTAATTTCTAATTAAACGTCCTATTGTAATTAACTTTGCATAGTATTATTAAAAATACCTTCGTTCGGCTGAGCAAATTTGTCTTATATTTGTGCCAATAAACTACAAAGTGTTACCCTTTTAGTAAATTGTAATATTATTTCTCAAATAATTAATTGTATAATGTATCAAAAATATGATCTTTAATCTCGTATAAATAAAGAAATATAATCAAACAAAACATTTATCATTTTAAATAAAATGGCCTCAAAATATGTAAGTTTTATTTCAAGAATATTCATAATTTATAATTGCTTATTAAAAACTGTTAGTATTTTAAATTATACTCATCATTGCATAGTTAACTGTAAATTCTCATCATTGAATATTTAATAAGTTTCATTTCTCATCATACAGATGCAAAAAGATTGCAATCAATTTTAAATTTAAGCATAGTGCATGATAATTTGATGTCATTTTTCAATGTACGAGTGTTCAATTTTTACATTTCATACGTGTGTGAAAATGAAGACTTTTAAATTTATGAAACTTACCAAAATTTAATTTTTACAAGGTTCTAAATTAGAGAATACATTGTAAAGTGTATCTTTTAATTTCAATAATAAATTAATATGAAAGACTGTGAAATAAACTAACTTCTTAGTAAATTATAGCTACTACAAAGAGTTATAAAGACGGCTTGAAACTTTACCTAGTGAACTCAAATTTATACAATGGGTCTCGAAAATTAATGGCCACTTATTTTGATGTATTTATTTTTATTCAAATATACCTAAAAATATTTTTTTATTTGATGGTATTCAAATATTCCTGCATTGCTTGAAAGTTTATTTTTAAGATTAACTGAACAAAATTATACATTTCAATGAATATTCTTTATGAGGAAATAAATAAGCCTTATTATGAACATAGTAACAATAAAAAAATAATTCTTATAAACTATCCCTATTTTATATTAACATTTACATGTTTATAAATGCTTGCAGATATGTGAAAATTAAAAGTAAAATTTAGTTACTTCCTGCCTCCTGTTCCAGCCACTGTTTTATCTGCTACATTCAATTACCAATTATTAGAGAGACGGGTGCGCCATCTACTGGGTGAAAGTAAATTTTCATTCTTAATAATTATTTTCAAAAATTAAAAAAAATAAATTCACAAGTTATGTGTAAAATACATATAAATTTTGTGATTTGTGTAAAAAAGAAAAGAAATAAATTATGAATTGGATGTACATGAACAATCTGAAACATAACTCTGATCTTAGAATTCAGTTAAGACCTATCCTTTATTAAAATTTTGTGAATAAGTTAAAAATTCACAGGTAGATTTAAGTTTATTATTTTAATTTCTTAATAATAGATTTTTAATAATAATAAATCATATTTACTCATGTAAATAAATTTCGAAATAAATGCAGAAAAGTATTTTTCTTTTTAAACAATGCAACGATAGAAATATTCGAAAAAGCTTACATATATTACAATTAACTTATATTGCACATTAGTACAGATATTTAGAGCTAAGCATAGCAAAATTGTGAAATTTATTATTTGTTATTTTATTTCAATACATGGACTTTATTAATTAAAAATAAGTTCAGTTGACTTTTTACTTATTTTTTTATAAAAAAAAATTATGCCTGATATTAAATGAAGAAAAATTTTAAAAAAACTATAAAATTTGGTTTATTTAACAACTTATTATAAAATTTGTAAAATAAAGCATATTTTTAAATTTATTTAAGGAGATTTGGTTGGAATTTTTATGAAGCCTTCAATCAAGAAATAATAATGTAAGATATAAATTACCAAACAGAGTGGCATATTGCATTTAAACTACTTAAAATTAAAGTTTCAATGTCGTGTACCCGAGCATTAACATCACTTCAACTATGAAAATTTATCGTTACAAAATACATTTCAACGAAAAAAGTATCTTCACGGGAAGTACTTTCCATGAGTTAATCTCTTTAATATTTGACGTAATGGTAAGCAAAATGGATTACGATACTCTTAATGACATTGAAGTTTCTACACTATTTGGTTCCATAATTACTTTGCGAATTTTAAAATTTACAAAAAGTATGCTTCCAGAAATAATGACATTTTAATCTAAAACAAATTCAGTTGTAAAAAAAATGTTGAAATAATTTATGTGGCTTAAATGTCTTAAGTTATTTGTACATTTATTTATTTAAAGTTATACATTTTAATACCTCAATCTATTTCTGAAGTTATGTATTTCGGAGTATTTGTCAAATTTTTTGCTAAGGTTACGAGTAATAACTATCTGGGATTTGTACTTCTTAAATACAAATATTGATTTCTAAAACGAAATAATTTATATACTACTAGGAATGTACAACTAAAATTTTGTTTTGTATGATTATAATTACAATAGAATATTTATTTGCTTCATGTCCAAGAACCACAAAATATATTTTGAGATATTTAATTTCACAGAAAATAAAAATAAATATCATCATGCTTTCTGAGATTCTAGAAAATTAGAATTTACATATACGAATGCTGGTATAAATTATAAAATTATTGAATTTCAATACTTCTATGTTTGAGATACTACATAGTTATAAAAATCTTAACTAAGCAATTATGAAAAAATCGTTAATGAAATAAAATATTTCCTCAAACATAAATAAATTTGCTTGAGATCTCACGGGATGAATGGTTCATCCCAATCTGTTCTTTTAAAGACTCAGCTATAAATTTTAAAATAATATTTGCTTATTAGCAATAATTATACTATATAATTAGAACATATTATTAATTTAATTAAAAGTTTTTAATATTTAAGGAGATAATACAATCTCTGAAAAATTATAAAAATTATGTGTTTGTAATAAAGATTCTTAATCAGCATATATTTTTAACAAACATGAAATGAATTTTTGCAAATAAAATAATCCCATTTTGATGTAGAACTTGTAGTTTTATTATTGTTTGATCTTGGAAACGTAACACATCGGCCTTTGTATGGAATTATGAACATTTTTTTTTGAAAATTGAATATTTTTTGGTTCATTTGAGTTGAATTTATTGATTTTTGGTAGAGTTCTCTAGATAGATTCACATTGCCTATGTCTTCATATGTTGTTCAATAATAAATAATGAGTCGTATTTATGGAAGGCTGCTTTTATTTGAGAGAATTTATTATTGTTATTATAACAATCCTTGTATTTATTTATTTATTTGACGTTAAGTGTACAATAGAGACAAAAACTCACCATCTGCTGGATTTTTGAATTTAAGAATATGATACAAACATAGCATTTATTGTATTTGCATTATTGCGTTACTAATATGAATAATTTCAGGTTTTCCCTTACCAACTTCCTTAATGATTAAATTTTAAGATATATTTCCTTTCCTGTTTTTCTTTTCCTTATTTATAACTGTTGTTCTATTTTAGTTTGAAAAATGTTTTTTAATTCTTTGTTACTTTCACCACTATACAGAACTTCACTATCAAGGGAACTGAATATTTCCTCAGCAGCTTCTTCCTCACTAGTTTGATTAATATTTCCTGCAGGAGATTCAACTGCATCCAAAAAAGTTCCCAAACGTTCCATATATTTTTTTAATAGTCTGTTGACTTACATTTGTATGCCATTGCGCAGAAATTAAACTCCAAACAAATGGACTTGCAACAAGAAACAGAACTTCTTTTAGAAGAAATATTGGAGAGCTACAGCTGGCATAGGGCAGAGAGTGAACCCCGGTAACATGAACTAAGATCTAGGATTGTTTCAAATGAAGAAAAGAAAGCCAGGCCAAAATAACATTGTCCATTCTAAGGGTAGTGTCAGATAGCAGGATATTGAAATGATGATTGATTACAGACAAAATGTTTTCCTGCGCTTTTTGATTTTCGAAGCATGTTGTGACTTCGTGTCCCTAGTGGCTTTCATAAAGTTAAGATTAATGCAAATATTTTTCCATTTAAAACTTGTACAATATTTATAAAATTAGAAAGTTATTAATTCTTAAGTAAAAATTTATAAATATTTGGAAATTAATAATGCCTTATCGGCACTGAAAGTTGTAATTAAATTCCGAAATGCTTTGACTCGATAACATAGTTTCAGCTTAAAACATGCATTTTTTCTCTTTTTTCTAATTCTTATATGATTGTCATCTAACTTTTTTCAGAATTTTTCGATTTTAATACATTAAACAAAAATGTATTGAATGAGTTATGATAATCTTATGGAATTTGTTATCTTATTTACAAGCTTATTTAATCATTACAACAAACTGTCCAAGCATATTTTTATACTTTCATGAATAAAAATCTAAATTTTAAATTCAATTTTTTATGTTATTTCGTAAAATATTCTATCAATAGAGCAGAGTAATGCAGCAAATTTAAAGGATGAAAACAATATATTGACAAGCTAAACAGTGATTTACTTGAGTTTTAAGATTTTACTTAAGGATATATTTATTATTAGTTTCACTTCAGACCACATCCAAATAATTTTTAATTTAAAAATCCGCAAGTAAACTGTGAACTTCAAAATGTAAATGTTTTGAACTTTTAATGTTTGAAAAGAAATTTCATGCATAAAACATTTAAACTTTTTTGAGCATTTTTGATTATAAAATATGTAATTAGTTTGATTCATTGGAGTTGTTAGTTTATCTTTAAATATGTTTCCTCAAGTGTTTTGTATCAAAGCTATATTTATGTATTATTATAAAAAATACATATTTTAATAATAAATTGCGTTTATTTTATTAAATTCAATAAAACTATATGAAGATCATATAAAACTTCTACCGGTTTTATTAAATTGATGAGACTTTTCACACCATTTTTGTTCACAATTTAATTTATCAGATTGGGTAGCATAGTATTGATTTTCACTTAAAGTGATAAAACACTGCAAGACTTATCCAATAAGTAAACAAGAAAATCCTATCTAGTTTTCTGCAGTCTTTATTCTTGCATCATTTGCCACCTTGAAATAGACAGAAAACTTCCTTACGATGCGAACATTGTAAAACTGACTCCCTAATTTCACATCAGTTTCTATAAGTAAATTACTCTACTATAGAGAAAAAAAATGTATTAAAATACAAATGGAGGGAGATTTCGTGAATGATATCACAAATGTACTTTTTACTCTTTCCTAGATAAAAAGAATTTAAATAAAATGTTTAACTGTTTTTGGAGAAAATTTAAGATACTATAATTTTGTACTGGTAAATAAAGTGTATTACATTTGATCATTTGTAAAGATTTGCAAAATGATAAGTATAGAATTTTTTCATATGAATATGTTTTTCTTAAAACTGTAACAAATAATATTAGTTTTTCATCATTACAAATTCTTAAAAAAACATTTATAATTCATTATTTTAAAGTACACAATATTCATAATAGAAAAATAAAAATATGTAAATAGCGATTTATCAGACAGGGTTACCATTTTCGGACCTATTCATAGAACCCATTTGTATCTCTTATACATTACTTGAATTTCAGGAAAATGATTTTTTCAGTGAAAAGTAGTTCAAATTCTGGCCAACAGATGGCAGTTTCTCAAAAAACTGTCATGTGTTATAACTGAGAATAATCAAATCAATAGACTTGTAACGTAACCAACGAAAAAAAATATATCTTTATTGAAATTTTTTTTATCAGAACGGTAGCAATGGGTTAAATGCATTACACGAATATCATAGTTTTAAAGAATTGTAAAAGTGATCATGTCAAGAATGTATTTAAAAAGATTATGAAATTCATAGCGGTTGGGACCTTTTATGTCTGTCAAAAATATTGAGGAAAGCAGTTGGGAAGAAAATTGATGAAGAACTACAACTGTAGTTTAAAAAGTCTTCAGTTCTTGAGATTCTTCTGCAAGTATTCGTTCAATCTAACGGAAATTGCTTATTTCTTGTTTAACCGAACTAAATACTTAGAGCTTTAGATTGAAATGAGGTCGCTATGAGATTCATATGATGTAAATAATACCTTAAGACAATAAAGAGTCTCTGATTTTCATTGCCAAATTTTGACGACAGTAGGACTTAATAATGCATAATAATTCAAAAATTATATACTTGGATAAGGCGCACATTTCTTTATATTTAATTAAAAATAGTTATAAATGTCATAAACAAACAAACATAAAATTCTAATTACTTACTTTCTTGGCGTGGATTTACTCGTAGTTTTATCCTTTGATCTTTTTTGTCCAAAACTCGATCTTCAAGTTTCAAAAAAGTTCTCGTTTATAGAGTATATAATAAACTCTTTCCACTGCAGAACATTCCTGCTTTGCCGCAAAGCAAA
Organism: Latrodectus geometricus; assembly: GCA_026290005.1. Classification (NCBI taxonomy): domain Eukaryota; kingdom Metazoa; phylum Arthropoda; class Arachnida; order Araneae; family Theridiidae; genus Latrodectus; species Latrodectus geometricus. Next base: position 7,038 of record JAPDSC010031961.1, on the reverse strand, counting down.
GTAAATAAAACACAGTCTTCATGTAAGATTGAGTATTCTCTTCATTTGGGATCAAGTTACAGAATTTTATTTTACTAAATTTGAAAAGAAATAATAATTTTCTTTAATTAATCTCCTGTGATAAAAAATTTAGTTGATTTCAACCATTTAAAGAAATTTTATTTTCAAACTCATTTTCAAGTTGAAATTTAAAGTTCCTTCATTATATTAAAAGGTATTTCTATGTTTTGAATTTCTTACTCAAAAACTTATAAAATAGCAAATTTTATTTTAGCAGCTATATATTTTGGAGAACAGACATTAAATTATAGGTAATCAATCGTATAATTATTAATAAATATTAAAAAAATAGATATAAGCTTATAAGATCACAAAATTTAATTAAAATGATTTTGCAGAAGAAATGCTTAAATAATATTCATACCTACATTTTAATTGCACACAAAAGAATAGAATATTTGAAACTGTATGATGTAAAATTATATAAAACATCACAAAATCAAATGACAAATATGGATAATTTCATTTTGGACTTGTAAAATTGATTATGTTAACAAATATTTTGCAAGAAAGATTGCAGATGTTAATTTAGATATTCATTAACCAAGAAAAATATTTGTACTTATTTTTAATCCCAAGGGAAAATTTGGAGACAAAACCATTAATTAAAATCTATCTCATTAAAAGCATTTGTTGACGCTACTCTATTCTGACTTAGATGTAAAGACTTTGATATTTAAGGCTTATTGGCTTAGTAAATTAACCTAATTCTTCAACTGAAAGCATGAAGCCAGATATTAATTTTTATAATCTATTCTGATTATTTTGATAGCATCTTGTTTTTAGGCAGTATTAATGTTTTGAGTAAATAAGAATTTTAATTGCTAACAATTACTTTTATACTATTTATTTTTATTTGATTGACACTAACATCCGTTTTTAAAAAAACATATCTCTGGTTACTTACAAAAATTACAACTTCCTGTTCCACAGAATGTACAATGAAATTTCGTAGGTAATACACTCTGTTGGATATATAAATAAATATTTTTAAGAAATATCGAAATATATATTAATAATCCATAGCTATATAAGTGCGTTATTTTTTAATTATTGGATTTATTAGTACAGCTAATTTTATATATATTTCCTGGAGAATTTTATTTTTTCTCTTGTAACTAAAATTGCTTTATTATTTTAAATGAGGCTAAACCTTAAAACCAAACAGTATTCAGATATAAGTTAATTTCTACTAAATTAATTTGCATAAATATTTCTTTTTTCTGTAAAATATACACTATATTTTCTGTCTGAGATATTTCATAAACTTTCAGCGTTTTTTTAACTTAAAAGATGTTAATATGCATGAATTTTAGGAGACATTATAAAATATTATTCAATTATGATATAACTATATTTTAGCAACAAAAGTCAGCAGCAAAACGTGCTCATTAATATTCTAATTTAAGTAGGATTTCAGCTAGCCATTAAAGGAATTTTTTTAAGCATTTTTGAATTCACAAATTTGCATCGTATACCTGATAAAATTATTTTATTTTTATGCTTAAAATAGATGAGTTAGCAATTGAAATAAGACATATATATTTTAATTACCATGTTTTTCATAAGTTTTTACAATTATTTTTTTTTAATTTTTTCACATTTTAAATTACTTATCATGGATCAAAAGTTCGAAATCAATCAATCAGTAATCAAACAGCTTACAAGCGGTGATTAAATTAATATAACAAACAATTCGACTAATGTCGTTAGTGACTTTTCGACATATTGATACTTTTGATATTGCCATCAGATGCAATTGTAAGTTATCTTTACTTAACACAGACAGATTAAAATCCAGTGACTGCAAAGACGTCATTCCTTTCGGAGAAATTGATGATGATTAAACAGGTCAGAGCAAATGGCTAGTAATCCTGAATTTTCTGCGTCACTAAACCAATTAACAACGAAGTCATTACAAAACGGATGGAACATTATAATGTTTTTACGGATAGAAACACGTAATAAATCAGAATTAGAAAATTTTCCGTTTTGTATTAAAAGATAACACACCAAAATTATTGCTAACTATTACAAAAAAATTAATTTAATTTTTAGCATCTTGCTCAAAAATGTTTTATAATAATCATTTTTTATCAGTGTCCATTACAAAAATTTAAATACATTTAAAAACATTCTTGGAGAGAAATAAGTATATTCTGCGTGTTCATACATGAAAGAGCGAAATTGTAATATAAATGCATATACAAAAGACTTGTATGATGTTGTAAGAAGAATGGGGCATGAAATACAATACGTAAATTAAGAATCATAAAGTAAATCTTTTGTACTTTTTCTATTTATTTATAAATTTAAACGCACACAGTAGTGATTTTAATTGAATCATCTACGGATTTCCTTGTTTGAAATTGAAATCATTTTTCATTACAAATTAGTATATATTTTCATCATAACGACATTTATATCAACTAGTATAATGTCTGAAGATGATATGATATTATCTTAATATTCATAAACTAAAGAAATTTATTTTGTCTAATTTTTAAAATTATTTTGTCTTATTTTTAGACTTTTTCTTATTATTAGAAATTTATTTTTGTTATTCAAATGTATATGATAAGCTCTTTTCTGATTATTTTATATTTGCATTTAAATGGATTCAGAAGCCACTTCTAAGGGAAAACTTATAGATTTCTTAAGGTTCAACTGTAATAAATTTTAATTATAGTGTTTACATTTAAAGAATTTCCTTCTACTTATTCTATTAAAAGTCTAAAATTATTTTTGTTACATAATTTTTTAGTTTATCAATTTGAATTTACATTTGATAAAAGAAATAACATTAATAAATCATTTTTGGTCACTATAATTTAAGTTTTATTTAAAAAGGAAAATAATGTAACATTAAAAGAACACTGTAAAAATTTATTTAATTATAATTTCATTTGAAGTCATTATTTCATTAAGATATGCCTAAATTAAGATAAATTATTTCAAAAAACATAGTTTTTTTATAAAATTTAAAATTATGCACAAAAGAGAAATTTACATATTATAAATATCTGTATTGATCAAATATAAAAATTTTCGCTCTATATAGAAATGAAATGCTTTTAAATTTAATTACTAAAAGACAGGATCTATAGCAGCAATCTTACATTTAATTTAATTAATTTATATGAAAGTATACTAAAATACTATCTCCATAAGGAAATGCTAATTGTATTACATATGCTTATAGATCTTATAATTATTTTATTTATCTTACTCAATGAAATATAAAAGCAGTATTATGAAATTTTGTTTGTAAATGCTAGCAAAATGTATATTTTAGAGGATGCATTCCGTTGAACTTAAGTTCTGCAATGTCATGTTTTAATAAAAACCTAATTATATTGTCCTCTTCTAAGCTAGAAATGTACTGTTCGAGTTTCAGTTTCCTATCATAAATATAAATTATCTAAATTGCCCTTAATTATAATAAAAGTGACATTTTTATTTCCATAACTCCCATAAATACGCAAAAAGATATATATTTATGGACTTGAGTCTCATTTATTCCTTATATGAGTAAGAACACATTTTCTCTCGAAATATTTTTGTTGAAATAGTGTTTCATTAAGTGTTGAAATAGTGTTTCATTCATAAGAATTATCAGAGTTATATTTTGTTTAATTTATTTAAATGTGTTAAGCGCTTACACCACTTACTGAGAAATATACTAACTTAAAAATTTGATATATTAAAATATGTTTTTTGTTTTTATCAAAATTTGATTTAATTATACATAAGCACAGTTACTAGCAGGAAATAGGTTTTATTTCAAATATCTTAATATATTATACACCTGTTTTTATTATGTGTTTAATACTTTTGAATGGCTTACTTCCTTCATTGCTAACAAACACGTTATTCATATGAGATGAATATATTGATTTTATACAACTAAAATACATTTTTAATACTAATATTCATTTTGTAATAGCAAAAATAGAATTTGGGAAAATATTAACAGAATTTAGGTAGTACTTGTAAAACCAAAGTAAATTTTGAGGAATAAATGGTTATGAGATTAAGTCAAGGATTTCAAATTGCTTATTCTTGCTTGCCTCAGAATATTTTATACCATTCAAGTTCAGTAATATCTAAATGAAATAAATAAGAATATTATTTAATTTTTTAAAAATAAAAAATCTTAAAATGAAAATTAGATTATAATTTATATAATTGTTAAAATAAAACATTAATGTAGACAACATTTTTTAAGCATATTTTTTGCTTTAACAGATATATGCATTTTGAAAAATAATTTAATAACATTATTAGAAAATAAAAAAAAATCCTTTACTTTTTGTACTATACTTTATAAATTTGTATAGATGAATGTTAATACATCATATATAACACTTTTATTAAAAAATTGGGATAGATCAATAAATCTGAGCGAAAATCAGAAATGAAAAAGATTTAGATATACATTTCCTTAAATTGCATTATTAATACATAATATTAGATTGTATAATATATTTATATATAAATTAGAATATTTAAATGGGAATAATAATTAAATAGGATTAGAATAAATTAAAATTATATCCAATTAATTTCTGCGATAAATTTAAGCGAATCAAGCATATTTATTTTTCTATTTATTTATTTTTATGATCAGGTATACTTATAACATGATATTTAATTTAAAAAACAGTTTGAAAAAATTTGCTTCTATTATTCTAAACCATGCTAAGTTGGCAACAGAAGCATTTTACATATGAAGTTTAATCATGGTTTATCTTCAGTATCCATTGACAGTTAGTGCATTTAGAGCACTAACTGTCCTATTATTTTATTATTGTAAATTTGTTTACAATAATAAAACAAATTTCAATTATTATTGTAAATTTGTCAGTAAAACTTAAAAAAAATTTAAATTGTTCTTTATATTAAGCACTTGGTTCAATTTTAAATCGTTTTATTAATTGTGATTCTTTTTTAATAATTTTTAACTGTGCATAGATTGCTTGAAATGTTTGCCAAATTATTTTATTACTTTCTTCGTAATCAAAACATTTAGAATAAATTAAAAGTATAAATTTTTTAAAAACTCATATATTTAAATAGAAAATGAATAAAGATAAACAAAAGTATTTTCCTTACATTGCACGTATAAGGATATTTAAATTAACTGGATAACGATAAATTATAATATAAATAATATATCAGAAAGGAATTTATGAGAGGGAGATTAATGTATTTATGTAAAACTATCTCAATATTAATAATAAATATTTAATGACAATGAAACACAATATTTTACAAACTATTTATGTTAAATAAAATGTTAAGATACAAATATTTGAGGTAAATATATTTTGATGAGAGAAAATATTAAATAATTAATGATATTTAATATATAAATTTAAAGTAATTAATGTTAATAAATAACAGTCAGATTTAAATATATCTAATACAAAATTACATTTGCGAAATGTTTAATTGAAGTATTTGCTTAGCATTCTAACAAATTTTTGTTTTGTATTATTTTTAAAGTGTATTTAGGTTTCCAAGTTAAGTCTTAAATTTTAATAAACAACAAAGTTTATATAAAAATCATGATTTATTATGATAAACTATTTAAAATAGCGTAAATAATGACAAATTATTAGAAATTAAGCATATTCGTTTATGCATTAATCAAAATATCTTGTTATTTTTAGTTAGAAGTACATTTAACATAAGAATTAGTTTATTATTCTATGACATCAATACTACATTCATAGTTAATTTGATTTAAAAGTAATTTTATAGTTTTGTATTATGCATACATAACAGTTAATAGCCTGTGATTTTTCTTAAATATTTTACTATTTATTGAGAAATGATTTGAATCTTACGTAACAGATGTATATTCCATACGTTTTCTAATAGAAATAGAACGTAACATGCATACATTACAGTTAATAACCTGTGATTCTTGAACATTTTACTATTTATTAAGAAACATTTGCATTTTACCTAGCAGAAGCGTAATCCAAACCTTTTCTAAGAGAAATAAAATGTAAAATTAAATAGAAAACAGCAAAATCATGTAACAGTCAGCGTTGTTGAACACAACATCTTACAAGAAAAATCTTTTATATAGAACTTACTCATAGTAGTAACTGATTGTTTCGAGAGAGTAGTATTCAATCGAAGTAAAAAGACAAATGTCATTTGTCATTTTACAAAAAAATATGTCTCGGACCTTGAGTCTTTCAAAAAAATACTGGGAAAATAAGTGGAAAAATGTAGGAAGTTTCACATTTTGTTTTCTCCGGAAAAGCATTTCGCTGAAGAAAAAATACAATAATGGACCGATTTCTTCCACTTTTGTCTGTTTCAAACCATAAATTTTAGACATTTCTTTCAGTAGTATAAGTGATCAAATATTTTCTGTATCGGGTGTAATAGATTATAACTTATTTTAAAAAAGTAAAAAAGCAACCTAGATTTATAATTTAAGTGTCTGGTTTCTTTATAGTACTTTTCTTTACGTGATAAAACTATTTATAGAAAATTATAGTGAATTAAGTTAGTTGTAGAAACTTCCAGGATAATTATTTTAAAAAAAAATAAACTTTTATTTTTTTTAATTTTCATGGTATTCAGTAGACATGTTAATATAAATTGCTTTAATTTCTAAGAAAAGCTGAAATTACGAAATACGGAGCAATATTCATTCTGCTTATTTTACTTTAATAGTCATATATCATAAATAAAATTAGCAACACTTATTAAAACATGCTTAAAAAATATTTTAGAAGAATAAATTTTGATGTTAATGGCAAAGTAAAAATTATTTTAAAATAAGCATGGATATTGGAATTGAAGTTTTATAACTTATTTTAATGTGAATATTCCATATGAAATCTAAATGAACAAAATTTAGTCATTTATTTATTATAAAATTATTGTACACTTTTCGAAAAGTAAAATTAAACATCCTTTTTTCTATATGCTTACTTTTACCTTTCCAAATGC
>JAPDSC010031954.1:0-33367 GCA_026290005.1 Latrodectus geometricus | reverse complement strand
ATGATTTAGTTTGGCATTATATTTTCATTCAAACTATGTTGCAATGAAGATACTGCCAAATCCCTATTTTTTCGTTATCAAAATCCAGTGAAATCTCTTGCACAAATCCTTGAAAACTTGATTTTTCTTATTCAGAAGTTTCTAAGCAATTCAAAATACAATTTTGAGTTGTTTTCTTTGTCATATTCAACGATATTTCAATATATTTATTTTTATGTTAAAAGTTGTTATTTTGAATTATTATTCAAAGATGCAATGGACTTCCTCCTTTTTTTTAGAAATGAGGTATATATAAAAGAAAAAAATGACAAATTCTTTGGTAATCTTTTCTCAATAAATAAACAATTGGAAATAAAATAATAAGTATATGTATAATCACTATCAAGTAATGGCAAAAATTAATGAACAGTTTCGTAATTTAAATTACATAAAATAAACGAAGATAAAATCTCATTCTTATAAAAAAAAATACTCGTTTTATTTTAATAGAAATAAAATTACTTCATCAATTTAAACATTCACATAAAATCAGAATCGTAATTGATACTTTTTTTACAGAGAGTCACCTCATTAATTTTTTAATTCATTTATTTTCATAAGACTAAAAAACATATTTTTAAAACAAATATGAATTAAGTAATAAAATAATAATCGGTAAAATGTTTTACATTGATAATAACAATGATCCGCTGATATTTTTCAACATTTTTTTGGTGCTACTAATCAAATAACTTTCATAGTAGTTTATCGTAAAGTTAATATCATGTTTTAGTCATAGTTACATATTTTCATACACATGCATAACTTGTTATGTATAAGTAAGAAAATAAGAATGAAGAATTATTACCCTTAAAATCTAAACATATATAATTTGGTTATAGAAAAAATGATTCAAAACTCAATATTTGTAACAAGAAATTGTTAATTATGACGCAAAGAAGTAATTACTTATAAGTTTGTGTTTTGCATGCAGAGAACATTACAATTTACCCTGTTACATATGCGAAAATTATGTGAAAAGTAGTACATAAAATAAGGATTTTACATAAAATTGTTGAACGTTACTTTCTTTCGTTCTCATTGTTGAAAGTTAATGAGTTCAAATCGCCACTTAACCAAAGACTTTTCATTTCACTACAGACAGCTGTGCCCGTTAAATATGTTATAGTCGCATTGTCCTCCAAGTGAAATGATACGCCTGGGAGTGCAGATTAAATATTAACTATTTCATGATTCCTGCATCAAAATTATGAAGTACACATAACTGGCAGAGTCTTTTTTAGAGTTAAATACACGATAGTATGCTGTCGCAACAGTAATTATAACTTTATTTAATAACTATAACAATGAATCAGTTCTATTAGATGCGAAACAACTAATTTTATCAGTTCTATATTAAGGTTTTGGGTAGATTCCTTTTGAAAAATTGAGCATTCAATAGGATTTCAGAAAATTATATTTTTAAATGAATTAACATATTTTTCATTCGTTAACTCTTGAAATTCTGTTTTATAAATATTTAAACAACACTTTAAGAAGTCCTGAATATGAAAGAATTTTATTTCAGAACATTAAAAAAAATTTCATTTCAATTCAAATGAAGGAAGTTTTAAAAAAGTTTATTTGAAAATTCAAAAATAAACTTTTTATATCCCATTCTACTCACTGAGAAGTTTAAAAAGCATCCAAAAGAAAGGAAAGAAAGGGATTTTTTCCCCCGTTCGTTGAATAGCATGGAAAAGAAGGATGATGCAACCAGTTTCTAAAGAAGTCGGTGAATAAAAGGCTATTTTATAAAATATGTTTTAGTTATCTTAAAAGTTATTATATTGCAATTAGGGATAAAATTATAGTAATTCTCAGTTTGTAACATCAAAGTAATCAAATTTGAGAACCCTTTTTTGTTTTAATTATTTTCTCCTTATAATGTTTTATTTATTTTTTCCTGTCTGAAAACAAACTATAATGGTGTTGCATAGGTTCAGTATTTTTAAAGAAACTTTTAATCAAAAATTTTCAAAAAATTAAAAAAAATACCGACAGAAGAACACGTGATTGTTAGTTTAACTCACAGTTTCTTTTAAAATCAACTCGATATGATAGACTTCCGGAACTACATATATAGACAATAGAATATATGCAAGTATTTCAAGGAAGGAACTCATGAAAATACCCATATTTCTATACCGATAAATATACATGCAAAAACCAGAAATGTATCATTTCCTCCCATTTTTAAATTAAAGTTTGGATTGAACATAGATTTTCAATATTGAAGAGCGCAGTTTTACTACTAAGCTCATATTAAATTCAAAGGTGTTAAAATTTTTATTATCATTGCTTCTTAGAATGATTAAACCATATACAGTTCAGTCTTTATTGAGATTTCCCCAACAACTATCTTAATTAGCAAATGTAGACATAGTGTATAGAATGGCCTAAAATTTTTAAGATATTTTGCTTTTCTGAAGAGATTTTTATAGATAGTTTGGGTCACTCAAGAGTTACAATGTAAAAAAACCAGGGATATTTTCAATCACTTTCTCCAAAAGAAACTCATATATAAAACAGAAGGGATGCCACCGTATTTCATGGTTGACTAGTAGTTGTTATCAAATCCGGGACGTTCCATGTTGAAGGAAGTGATCTTAACTCTCAGTCAGGGTTAATCTGTACGTTAATAGATATTTTTAAGCAAACCCAAATTAAGGCTCATCATGGCCAAGTGGTAGGATAGTAATCTTTAGAATGTAAGGTTCAATTATAGTTTTTATGAGAATTTTTTGTGGTTAGAGTATAATCCAAAAGAAACTGACAAAAAATAAATAAAAATAATTTACATAGAACATATGTAATCAAAAACCTATTTTTAATGCATTTACATTTGAAAAGGTATTTTTCTACTGTAAAAAAGCATAATTAGATTTTAGGTATCACACTATACAAAAATGACTTCAAGGTAACATAAATGAAAAGGAAGTTTCGGAAAATACTGTTTTACTTAAATTAGTTTATAAAGATCTATTAAGCAATTTATTTTTGATATGGTTTTAACTTCAAAAATCATGGATTTACTACTTGGTCACTTTGACCCCGTTGCTCGTTATTTTAGTAACTTTAGGATAGATTATTATTAAAGAACAGTTACTATTCACTGAAACTTTAGACGTTCCTATTCGTATGTAACGAGTATCTGTTATCATCCATCAAAAATTAACCTTTTTTTATTTGGATACGAAACCTTCCGTTGATTGATTAAAATTTCGTTTAAAACTGTCAATGTTTAGTTTTGCAAATATGTGTGAGTTTTATAAATTCAGCAAATGATTCATATGTATGTTCATTAAAGCTTCCGCCTGAAATATGTGAAGATACTAAATTTAATATGTACACTATTCAAAGAAATTCAATATTAGGTACTGTTATCATATAAATTTACATCAACAATTATTGAAATTATATTTCTAAACAATTTATGTATGATTTTTGAAGTGTATAAAATGTGCTTGAAAAGATATTTTCATTTTTCATGATTTTTTTTTAAAATTCAGCTAATAATTTTGATGATTTTTGTGATTTTTTTTCTTTCAGATTACCAATAAGATCTTAATATTCCAAAAAACACTTTATTTACATAAAAATTACATACTAGAACCATTTTTATATAAATATAACTCCAATATTTAATTGCATGAGACCTCCAATCGATGCAAAGTGTTAACAGGAATGTGGTTTTCATTGGCTTAAACATTCGATATTCAAGAGAAAAATAGGTAGGAACTATAACTTTGTTTTAATGTCCATAACTACACAGTATCTTTATTTTTTTATATTTATCATACAGTTTGAACTTCAGCTTTAGGATTAGTTAAACAGTTTTAACTTTTTTGCTACTTTTCATTCAGTTTTAGATTTTAATATTTTATTCTCAAATTGTAGTATGTTTTATATCATTGATACTGGATTTACTTTAAAAATATGGTTTACTTATTATTCTTCTATAATCATCTAAATCAAATAACTCAAATAATTTACCGTCAAATATTGTTTTAAAATTAAAAAAATATGTCAAAGCTACTAGAATCAAGATTATGTTAAAACAAAATTGTTAAGGGCAAATGATGAATATTAGTAATGGAAAAATTTACTGTTATTAAAATGATAAAATTAATTTTCCGAAAAAAATATGACAACCATTAACTTTGAAATATTACATTTAAAGATGTATTCTTTCTTAATTTTATTCTTTTCTAAATGAAAAAAAGAAGCTTCCTTTCTATGATGGAAATATAATATTCAGAAGATAAGATATTATTCAAAAAATAAATGATACAGGAAAATTGTAGGATTGAATACAAAAAAAACTTGCATCGTGCTTATGTAGTTTTTTTTCTTCCTAAAATGTAAGGAAGTATTAAATATGTACCAATTTATCATGCACTGAAATTATCCTTCTCTTTTTTAACTAAAAATTGATTTCCTTTAGCATTATAGAATACGGGAGTTTTAATTAATGATAAAATATAAATAAAGGAAGTTATAAAGTACAGACAATAATAGTAGTTCTATTATCTTTTTAACTATGAATTGAAAGCAAAAATAATGAATAAATTACGCATTTAATTATACTGACTTAATTACATAAACAAAAATGTCTGATGTGCAAATGGAAATGCATTGTTCATGTAATTCATTTTATTTGGATTTGAGGCCACGGGGGCCTGTTTGGTGATCGTTCTCGTTGCTGGAGGGGGGTGAGTTCGAATCCCGGCTTATCCGAAGATCCATCATGTCCACTAATGGTGACTGAGGCACGTAAACTATGTCGTGGTCACAATGTCTTCCATGTTCCCATCCCAAATTAATATTTCTGTGCTGTTAGGATGTTAGCCTCAGGTCTTCTCTGGCTTCCTATGTCTAAATTGAAAGACCTAGATGGTGCTACCATCTATAAACCAAAGTCGCACATGGAAGACGCTTTTTCTGACTTCATTCTCCCAGTTCCTGAACGTTCTTGACTTCGCCAAAAATCACATACAACTACAACTTTGGATTTGATTAAACCTAGGAACCCGAAATGAATACCCAAGTAGAAGTCTTTCGTGTATGCGGTAGAGTTTTTAATGTTCTTTTTAAACAATAGGTTAAGGCCGCATTAAGGATGTAAAATAAGAATTGTCCGCTTCACTGGCAGAGCTCTACTTAATATATTTCTTTAACTGAATGTGCAATTTTGATTACATATAATTCAGTATATTTTTAATATATTATTATATTAAAATACTATTATATTATTATATTAAAATACTTATTATTATAATAAAATACTTATTATTATGTTAATATACTGAATTATATTAAAAATATATTAAAAATGCAGTATATTTTTAATATCATTCAGTAAAGAATTATGAGCATGTTTAATTTGATAATCCTTTGATTTTTTTTTATACATTGAAAAGCTAATATTATTGATAATTTGTAATCCCATATGATATTCTCAAAATCAGCCAAAGACTTATTTACTGAAATATTACATAAAAAAATAAATTTTCCATCTTGTTTCATTTTTTACGGGAATAAAAGTATACATCCTCTCATTAGTAAAAAATATCATCTTATCATCATAAACAATAGCAAAACCAAACAAATTTTAAAATAAAATTAAAGAATTTAAATGATAAGATGTTAATTTAAAATATTTTTTTGTGTATTTATGGTTTACAAAAAATAAAGCGTGGAAAAAATTAAATAATCAAGTTAAAAATATAAAATTAAATATTCAAAAATAATTTTTTTATTCAAATATTTAGATTATATTTAGTGAGAATATTCAAATATTCAATTATCACTTTTGATGATATAAGAGCAAATTTTGTTGCTACTGCATACTGTCGGTGCTTATAAAGCTATTTAAATGTAAGAGTTTAAAAAAAATGACTCGCATCATAACATAAATGCATCCCTTATTAATTAGAGACTTATCTCTTGATAAAGTTGTTGGCATAAATAAGTTTTTCTTCAATGATTTCTAAATTCTTTTATAAGGCTCAATGCTTTGTAATAGAGATTTAAAATTTATTAACATTAATTTTAATTTTGTTTCACATATTTAAATTTTTTAAAGCGGTCAGAAAAAAGTTAATTAGGTGTTACAATCTTTGACGGTTTCATGCAGTTTGAAGTGCTCATGAGCTTTTTGATTTTCAAAAAATATAAAATAGATTGGTTATTTTTTGAATTGATTGATTTTATTTGGCATGCTCGAGAAAGAGATAATCAATGTTCCATATTAAATTTTATTACAAGCAAATTTTTAACGACATATTTAATATCAGTAGGAGAAAGTTCAATAGATTAATTATTTAATTACGATCTTGTTTAATACAAAATTCTCAAAATTTATTAAGATGTAAATGTATAGTATAGTAAAAGATGTAAAAGACAAACAAGTTCTAAACTCTGCAAGACAATTTTTCATTTACCAACATAATTTTTTCATTTAAGGGCATGATATAGGTATACCTTTATAAATATAAATATTTTTAGCTTAGGATGTGCTTTCCTGTGTTATTTTGATCTTCATAAAGCTGTTATCAATGTTTATACGGGGATTTCACGCATATATATTACAATATATATTATAACGCTTAAGTAATTTAAATAATAATTGTTTAATTTTGCAAACTTCTCATATTATAGTTGTTTCTAACCTTTCCCTATTATGTTTTCTTAAAATAATATCATTTAAACTAGTTTTAAAGCTATTTTCATAGAAATTATAATTGCACAACACTATATAATGAAAAGAATTAATGTTAAAACATTTATAACTATATGTATACCCTCTAAATTTCTGTAAGTAAATTTCGTTTATTTAAAACTATTTCTATACAAATACTTATTAAATTTTCAAAGCAAGAAACTATTCAGAGTTAATTTACGTTTCAGCAGTTACGTTAATTCATCATATTAATTATATTTTCCTACTAAAAGTATGAAACATTTCTTAAAACTTTACAATTACATACATGATAGCAATCTGAAGAATTTGCTTATATTTAAATTTATAAATGCATTAAATTGTGAATGGAATGTAATAGTGACAGAAAGAAATAATTAACAAAATTCATACATGAATATAATTTAAAATGAACAAATTAACTAACAAAGATTCTGACAGTGAAATTTTAATGAAATATATAAATGGGAACGTCTTTTCTAAGCAAGAAAAGCAAAATAGTTACATAATATGTTAGTTCGTTAAAATTGTTGATTACTTAATTAAAATGATGAAAACATTTTTCAGAAAAGTAAAATAAAAAGTTATTTTTGAAAGATCTCTGCATTCTTCTTTAATATTAATTAGTTTAAGAACGGAAAATAAATTAAACATAAAAAGAAATATAAAAGTAACATCAAAGAATAAACATAAAACGAATTATGTAATATTCTTAGAAATTCTTGAGCTTTAAATTGAAATTTTAATACATTTTTCCTGAAAAGCATTTGAATAACTACAGAATGGAATTATGTAACATTAAAGTACTTATAAAAATCTTATATTTTTTACATCAAAAATGTTTTTTATTTTTTGATAATAAAATTATTATAAGCAATAAAATAAATTATCACAATGTAAAAAATCTCTTAAATTAAAAATGTTTTTGGAAATAATGATGTTTTTCTTGTAGTGTAAAAAAAAGCTTAACACAAATAAATATTTAATAATTAAATATATTATTAATTTGAGAACTGAAAATGATTATTAATTCAGAATTGAAATATTTACTGATTTCTAAGAATTTAATCATTTTTAAATGTCAAAAAATGTTGCTTAAAAGAAATCACATATAATTTTATTATTAATCACTAATATAAGTTCTCTGCAATTGCTGTTTTCCCATTAATTTCCGCAGAATCTCTACAGTTTCTTCAGAAAATTTAATTTATTTCAAATCGAAATTCACAAAAATTATTTTAATGTTCAATAATAAATGTTTGATTGGAGGAATAAGTTTAGGTCACAAAATAAGGTTTACACTTAAACATCATGTCTGACGCGTTTAATATCAAAAAATCTAACTAAACAATATTTTAGTTTTCACTATCAACTTTAGTAAATTTAAGCATATTTCCACAGAAATGCTCTAGTGAGTCTTTAATTATAGATTATAAATTCAGAATTGAAAAATTTAATTTAAGATACGTCAGTTGTTTCCTTTGATGATGTTATGCACGTCATGGATAAAATTAGTTTTTATAAATAAAATTCATCATGGGTAAAATTAGTTCGTCATGGACAAAATTAGTATTAAAAAATTAAAATATGGTGAAAGAATTTCACAACATTACAATAATTTGTAATTTTCTTCTAATAGAAATTTGTAAAATGTTTGAAATATAGGAATGTCTCAAATTTAAGATACATTTTCTAATAATAAATTGAAAGAATATTTTGTGAGATATGATATGGAATAAATATTTTAATTGTCAGTGTTTGTATGTGTTCAAAATAGTTTCGCACAATTTTAATTGTATTGCAAACATCAATATCCTTATCTAAATTTGGATGAAGGTAGATCTATATCTATTATCGTAAATCATGTTTTTGATAAACAAGAAAAACAATATTGATTATAATATAAAGTAATAATATTGAAAGTAATACATTGTATTTAATGATTTTTCTTTCTTGTAATTATAATTAACTCGCTAAACTTTACGAATATTTTTAGAAATGTAACTGTACATCATTTTTGTTTTGATGAAAAGAAACTTTTAGAATTAGAATATTTATCATCTTTAAAACAATGAAATCACTAGTGTATGAAAGTAATGCATAGAAATGTGTTTCGTAAATATTAAAATGTAATCCCAGTTATCTTTTTTTATATAAAAATATAATTACCATGAAAATATGAGCTAGATTTTGTGAACAATATATACAACCTGGAATTTTGTTTCAAATGTAAAATATCAATCCCTCAGACATTTAAAATGACTAATGCGTCAGAGTCTGACTTGCGGGAAAATATGTGACAAACATATACCAATTTTTAAATTTTCTATATTTGAATTGTATAAAATCAAATCAGTGCTTACATATTGTGGAAAATCAAGCTCTGTAAGTCAAAATAATTGAGAGAATGAGAAAGTAAATTAACAAATCTGAAGGGGTAACCAAATCTGAAAAACCTGACGTGAATTCTAATGTATTGTAGTGTCTCAAAAAAAATTAATTGCACCCAAAGTGACCACATATCTGAAAAAAAAATCTGGTTTCTCTTGTGTCAATAATTATATTTAGTAAGCATTTTAATAAACTGAGCATTTATGGCTTACTAACAACTACAAAACAATTTACTTCGGGTATTAAGGTCAAATGTCCATCCAAAAACTCCTAGTCGATTCATAAGTGCAAATTCTTTCACTTTTCTCAATGCTGAAATGCAGGTGCACGTTTGAGGACTACAGCTCAAGTATGTGAAATTGATTATCACTTAAAATTTGTCAAAAACTGAAGTAAACTTGCGTTTGCTTGGAAAAATGAATTATTGTTTTATGCTGGTAAATCATAACCCGGAAACCAGGGACAGTTGGGATAAAATGCTAAAACGTTTTAGTTAATCCTAACAATCTGATTATGAAAAACTTTTTATACGGAGATATAATTTTTTAGTTTGGTAATGTTCTGATATTTCTGTTGTTGATAAATACTTAACCAAACAATTTTTATCAATTTAATAGATATATGTCAATGAGTTTCTTATGCTGACTAAACCAAGTAATCTCTGAAACATACGCAAATTTTTCATAAGGTATGATGGAATGTCGACGAGGATTAAACAAATATGATCATTCTTTTATACTATCGGGTTTCTGTAATCGGTAATCTACTCGAATGTCACAGAAAAAGAGAACAAATACTTACTTAAATAATTTTACCAAGATCTGATAACAACTTGGGTGCTGAATGGTTTAGCTCTTCAGGTCAATTGTTGAAGGATTCAATTTTTGCCTTGAATTTGGAAATTTGCAGTGGTTTAAAACTATGTTTAAACTGTAGTTCAAAATTAAATCGGCTTTGGTATAGAAAACTTAGTCTCAGGGCAGTAAACAACTTAAACCAATACTATATTAATAATTACACAAGACCTCGGTTTCAAAAAATTTCTATTCAGTAGGATTAAAATGATACAAAATATGACCTAAATATTTTAATTAGGATTCCAATGTGTTTCATGTATTTATTTTCGAGAGGATATTTCATAAATAATACGTTCTAAGGAGATTGTCTATCAGACGGAAATGGCTTTTGAGAGTGGTTGTCAACTGATTTTTGCAAATAACAAGTTATTATAAATAAAAACTTCTTTCGGATTACGATGTTTCGTTTCTTGTCTACACAACATCTGTTTTCCTGGAATAAAAGATAAACGTTCAAAGAATTTTTTTTTCATATTTACGAATTTTAAGGCAAAAACATTTAGAATTTTTTTTTCCATAGATATGCAAACAAAATGCAAAAATGAAACATTATCCTCAGTGAAACTAAAATAGTAAACAGACTAACGGTCATTTCTTGCCCAAAAGGGATAATTAGACTGACACCATCATTTTAAAATAAATTCTGAACCAAACAAACATTCCCATCCCAAGTAAGATTCGAACCCATGAGCTGTTGAATTAAAGGCAAGAACACTAACACATTTCGAATGCCATATACAATATATATATATATATATATATATATATTAATAGATATGTGTGTGTGTGTGTGTGTGTGTGTGTGTGTGTGTGTGAAAACAATGTGTTATTGTCTGTCTTAATTATTTTATTTTTTTATTCATTGTATTATTTTATACTTCATGTACTGCGAAATCAATGGAAGTTTTTAAATCGAACGTTAGTTTTGAACGTTTCATTAGCTACACTTTAGTGTAAATTTTTGATGTTATGTATTATCTATAACTTCTCCGAAACATCTAAAACTTCAATTTTTATTGGTTTTTTTTAATTCCCACTAACTTGAAGTTTCGTGTTTGCCGTTGGAACAAGCATTATTCATAAATCATGAGACAAAAGAAAGAAAAGTAACTAATTAGATTTCTAAGTTTAAGTTCTTAGTTTGCGGATAATCTGCATTTAGAACATTGCAGTTGATATATTATACTGTATTTGTCCCCAAAAATCTATTTAATAAATTCTTTCCCTAATTGATTGAAATAAATTATTTTTCATCTTCATTTAGATCAATAATTATTTCGGTGAAACTTTAGTTGAAATAAAACTCTAAATAATATTTAATCGAAAAATTAAAAAAAAAAAATTTGTTTAAAATTTTTCAATTTTCGATCTATTAAGCTAAAACTGCATGAAAATGGTGCTTACATGCCAATAGATTAAATTTGTGATGCAGTTCAATATCCATAAAAATTATTGATCTATAGATCCATTTTCAATCAATTTAAATTATATGTAAGTAACTATTATTCTTATTATTTTAAAGATAAATATTTAGAATTATTTCTCTTCAATCTCAAAGTTGTAAGTATGCTTTGAAATATATACTTAAAATTCTTCAAAATAATGTCAAAAGTTAAAAAAAAAATTTGAAATTTACTTTTTAAACGAAACATGTAATTTATTCATATCAATCAAATTATTCAAAAATCATTGAAAAAATTAAAAAATACTGTTTTATTACTTTATTATTTACCACAAAAACCTATTATCTTAAGAAAAATTAAATTGCCTTTTTAAATACAAGCCTTTAAATGCTTAATTAGTGAGAATAAATTTTTTTAGCGAAGAAAAATTTAAAAACAAAGTCAGCCATTATTCTAACGTGCGTTCATAAAGAAATAAAATGTAGTCTTACTATCTGGCTAATCAGGATAAAAATTCAAGCAAAAAAATTTAAGAGATCTTTATAACTCTATGCTTCTGAGTATGTTGAAAAAAATAGAGGGATAGAAAAATGCTTTCAGTTCCCCAAGAAACAGAAAACGCTCCGAAGAAAATTCAAAATTGTGATTCCTTGGGCGTCATGATCTTAACATCCATCCGTCAAAGCCGTTGAAGTTCAATGAAATTTTGTCGGATTTGTCGTTCACACGTTGAAATAAGATTACCAAAATCCAGGATTTTATTTTCCAGTTTTGTCTAGGTTTTACATTTTCTGGAATATTTTTTGATGTCAAAACGATAGTATAGAAATGAAGATTAGTTTTTTCTGTAGAATTTTTCTCCGTGTCAAAACTTGTTACTTCAATTTTATGAACGATACTTTATGTTTGACAAACTTTATTCTTGTTACTTCCTTCTCTAATGCCTTCGGTAGTTCAAAGTACAAACTTATGCTTATAACTTAAGCATGCGGGGTGATGAAAAATTTTAAAAAATATTGTTAGGAAGAAGGCGAAAAAAATGTAACAAAAAAAGTGGTTGTCTAAGCTAGGTGACCAATATAAGATGAATAAAGGTATATTAAAACTATGTGCTTACAACACGAAGAAAAATATGAAATTCACGGTGGTTTGAGAAGATTAATGATAGAAATAATGATTATATATATATATATATCATTATTTCTATTATTATATTATTACAATATTATTTCTATATATATATATTTTTATAATATAAATAAATATATATATATATATATGCTAATAATATTATTAGAAATCTGCAAACTATTCTGATGAAAACATTCAATTTTATGATCATTTTCTCTAAAGTTATCTTAAATACTCTAAAATATATTCCACGCTCTACTTGCATATTGGTGTATGAAAAATTATGTTGTTGTTATTTAGGACGGTTAATTCCCAGTGAACGGTACGCTCCTTGTCCGCCATCTTGTTTTAATAGTGTACTGTACTCTGGGATACAGCCGAAATTTAAAAATAAATGTTTTGCTATCATATTCAACATTACCCAAGCTTGTGCTAAATTAGTGAAAAATCGAAGGGCATCTTGAAATATAGGTTATCCAAGTATTTTTCCATTCAAATTTCCATAATTTCCAGTGAACGGTACGCTCTTTCTCCGCCATCTTGTTTTAATAGCCTACCGTACACTGCGATACAGCCATTTAGGACATCTTGCGAAGCCAAACCCACCAGTTTAAGAAGAAGCAAATGAAGTCAAAAAGAGTGTCTTCCGTTTATGAACAGGGTACCCCGTCATGATGATGGAAGTATAGCTTTGGCTCAAAGATGGCAGCACCATCTGAATCTTACAACTTAGAGATATGAAAACAGAGAAGACACAAAGGCTGCTAACACACTCAGAAGTGTGGTTATTTGGAATGGGTACGTGAAGGACGTTGCGACCACGACATATTTTACGTGCCAAAATCACTATTAGTGAACTAATTAGTCATTTAACTAATTCAGTAACTTACTCTGTCACAAAACTTCTATTTGTTATGAAGAATATATTAAGGCATTCAATTTGATCACATGTGACTAGACAAGTGTCAAAACATATACTTTTAAACACATCATTTTAAAAACATTAAAATGTATCATTCATCTCACATTATTCAACAATGACTAGTTCTCGCTGAAGCTCCTGATCGAACCTAATTCTCGCTGAAACTCCATATATGAGATGGCTATTTCTCATGACGATAATAACATCTAAAAAACACACACATATTTATGATTTGTAAGTGTTAAATAGAATTTTTATTAACTACAATACTCTCTCTCTCTCTCTCTCTTTTCTGATAAGTGTATATTCATCAAAAATCGCATTGGAGAATTATTGGAAAATTATTGGTGTACTTAATTTAAAAAAAATTGAAGAGTAAATATTTTAGATAATTATCGAGCATAAAGTAAAGTAAAACATTATTGAGAAAATCGAAAATTTTATCTACTTAATATGGAACTTTAAAAGAGGAGATTCTTTAATAATCAATGTCTCATGGTTTACTATATATGCAATATTATATAATGTATATATTTAGTTAAATATGTAACTATACTCATGCAATTAATATACTTGCACAATGTATATTTTAATAATAATAGTATTTTACTTCGACTATAATAGTTTTTTTTTATCCAGAATTTACAATTTCTCAAATGTTTGAACTCTTGGTCAATCTCGATTATATAAAAAGAGCTTAACAATGCTTCCCAATATATACAATATTAAAAAGATGCGTACATGTTTCAAAATTTGAAGTGGACAATAAGGGTTCCTTACATATTTACCTGATGTTTACAGTATATAATTTAGAATTGATTTAGGATGTAGAAAAAATGAGTTTTTTGTTTTGTTATGTTGCTAGAGTTTTGAAATTAGGATAAGAATTAACAGTTTATTAGGCTAGAGTTTTTAAATTAAGAAATTTATTCTAAAAAACTTGCTTTTATTCGCTAGTAAAGTGTATATTTATGTGTCTCAATATTTGGTTATTGTATAATTTACTTTTCCTTAAATAAGATGTTTAAGTTAATTTTATCTATTTATCAAACTAGATTAATAAAACTACTTAATTATGATGATATTTAAGATAAAACTATTTTTATCATTTGTTAAAAACATTTTTGATAAAAATGATCAATTTATCTTGATAAAAAAGAATTTGAACTTTTATTTTTATATTTATTAATTTATCACATTTAAAAAAAAGTAGAAATATTTTGTTATTCATCAAGACATGATTTTAGAAATAATAAATTAAATTATTAAAAATTACAGCTGAAAGATTTTAATCAAATTAAACTACAGATAAGGTGATTATTTTGTCAAAAGCTCTACATTATGTAATTTTATTTTAAAAATGTCAATATTTAAATTTCGTGGGACATTATTTTGGAATTATAAGCTTTATTTTAAGATGCAAATATTATTTTTAAGATGTAAATATTATTCTTACAAAGGTCTGAAAATATTATATTTTTCAGACTTTTGTAAGAGAAAATAATTCTAATTATTAAAGGATATAATCACAAGAAAAAGAATATTAGCAAAGGATTTTGAAGGAACTGAAAAAAAATATCTTCAGGAAAACTGGCCTTCGTGATATTTTCTATTATTAGATCATCATCTTAATTTAATTGAAACTCTAGTTGGTTTTTAGATGATTACAACAATTGAGCTTTGATAAGATAATTATCAAAGCTTAATTAGTTTCTGTCAAGATGTAAATTGATTTGCTTGTGTATTGAGAAAATTATTTTAAAATGTAATTTGATGGTTTAAATGTAAGTTTCATAAATGGGAAAATATAATGATAGGAAATGTTATAATGAAACTTCAACTTGTAAAATGTTATGTGAATTATATTTTATAATCCATGAAATTCAAGTTTTAGGACAATTCGTTTTTTCAACAGATTATTAGAAAAATTTCTTTCTAAAAAGCAATTTTTCTAATGTTCTAAAAAACATTTAAAATGTTTACACATACATATAATTCATTATATTAAAATTTGTGATTCCTAAGTTTTGCCAGAACAAATAAATAAAATAAGAGCATTAGGTTTGAAAACATAACGACATATGTTAAGTAAAACACATGGGAAAAAAGCAATCTCGTTTCAGTTTAATTATCCAGTCACTCATTTAAAATGATAAAAAATAAGTAAATGAAATTATTTGTAACAATTAGAAGTCTAACACTCAAATGTAGTTCAACAGAAGTATACATTTAACATAAATTCTAGTGAGTGATATGAAAAATTTCAGATTATTAATTTGGTTGAATTTTATGTACTAATAAAATACTACCAGATATTGTTTTGTAAAAGCGTTTAAGGCGACAAACATACACCATGTTCAAAATGTCTTTACTTCCAAGTCTATACTTTGTTGACTTGAAGATGTTAAAATATGTTGACAGATATATAAGCATTGAATTTAATGTTTCTATTCTTTTTTCACAGACCATTTCAATATGTGTTTAGAATATATTCAAAGAGACCATTTCAATTTGTGTCACAGGTAGACAGACGGATGAACAAGCAAACAAATTGATAAATAAAGACAGACGTTATAAATAAGATAAATATGTAAGATTAAATTATTTTATTTATTAAATTTCATCAAATATATCAGTACATGAATATTATATGTATTTCATAATATATCTAACATGAAATATGTACCTTCTCTATAAAAAAGTAATCCACATTATAAATTATTTCTTAAGCTCATTGGTACATGTTTATTAATTTTTGCATTTATAAAGCAAGAAATAGCTTTAAAATATTACAAAAGCTATTAAACACAAAAATAAAAAAATAAATATTAGTAAATTTTCTTATGAGAAATAAATGATTTGTATTTAGTAAAATTCAAAGAATTTGTACTTTATGAAATGACTAGATTATTATAGTTATCCAGATTATTATAGTTAACTTGCAAATTGATTAATGATTCAGTTAACTATGTTCTATAGTGTTTTAGTAATACTTAAATTGTGTATACGTTATGTCAAATTTGATTTACAATATTTATTAAATATCCCTGTGATTACAACGTTTAAAATTTTCCTTCAAATAATTATGTTATTTAGTCACATTATTGTTTTATATTTACCTGAAATACAATAGACAAAATGAGCAAAACAATTAAAATTATAATTTTACTAAAGGAATATATTTACTGAAATTATGTACACACACATTATTTTTCTTTAAAATGAAAATAAAAATCAAAATGTTTGTTATTTTATCTGTTAGAAAGATTTAAAGCAAACTTAATATTATTTGAATTGAAAATTAATTATTGAATATACTTTATAGATAAATTTAATATGCATAATAATAGATGTTTCACGACTCGACTTCTCTAAAACATTATCTTTTAAAAATATAATTCTTGATATGAGATCTAAATATTTCAAGAGATATGCACATTTAATTATAAAAAGTCAAACATTTTAATACTGGGGTGTTTTTAGTATGAAAATTTTTTTATATCAGTATACAAATTTTAAGCGTTTTGATTAATTTTGAAACATTTATAATAAATATTTTCTTAAAAACATTTAAATTTCTTTAAAAATATATGTAATATGCGTTTACAGTTATATTAATTTATTTTAAATTTTTTACATTAAATTTATATATTTTTTGCTCCATTTTATTTGTAATAATAATAATAATATAATTATAATAATAATCTTCAAAGAATATAAAAATTTCATGCTTAGCAATAAAAATATCGAAATAGAGAACTTAAATATTGGTTTTCCTTATTATTTATTTTAACAAACAAATTAAAATGCAGACTCTTAACTTTTATCTGAATCAATATTCTAAATCAATTCATTGGTCTTATTTGAGTATTTTTAATTTGTAATAAAATATTTTATAGCTTAATTTAATCTTTTAATTTCCTATTATTTCAATTACTAAAGTTTTAACTAGATGTTAGGATTTACTTAAGTTGGCAATGGCTTATTCAAGTACTAAGAATTGAGCTTAGTTAAACACTAAGAATTAGCACTAATTGATAAGCTTAGTTATATATCAATAAATCTCCTGTTCTACATTAATTACTTTTTTTCAACCCTTTACTATATACATCTTGTATATTGTAAATACCTCATCAAAAGTTGCTTAAATAATAAATTTATAATTAGGTATATAAATATGTTATATAAATTAATAATAAATAAATTAGGTATATAAATTTTCAGTTTATTTATTGCATTGTAACTGCTAGAAATAATTGAATTTTACATACAAATCTATAGAACAATTATGAATCTAATTTAATAATATCTAATAATAAATATTTAATGCGTAGCACTACAAATTTATCTTGTTTTTAGCATTACATCATATCAGTAATGCAGATATTTTTTTTTCACAATAATCATTTCAATCAGTTTATGTGAATCTGAAATAGAAGTGAATAACAAAATTTATCATCTGTGATCAGAATCAACTTATTTTACGATTATAATGATCTCAGATTTCAAATTTAAACATAATATTAAACTTGATATCGGAAAAATGTTTTTAGATTAAATAACAAAATGTCAAGAATGGAATTTAATAAAAATATTTTTATTTTTACTTAAGTTTCAGGAATGAAAAAATGCTCAACCAGTTTCCATAAAATAGAAATGTTTAGGTAAAATATAAAGTAAAATTATTGAATTTAATATATTTTGCATTGAATGTTGCATGTAATTGATAAAGTTAATAATATATTCATGTTAATAATTGTATAATAAGATGTCATTATAAAAATCTTAAATTTAACCTTCTTATATTTTTATTAGAAATTTTTACGTATTTCTTAAGTTATCGAAAAGTATTAACAAGTAATTTTATTTAATTATTTCAGTGGAAAAACAAACAACACACAGGCATGATTACTTCTTCCAGGGAATACCCAACAACTAAAACAAATGCTGAATGAAGAGTTGGCCCTCTTAATCGCAAGAATTGTGAAGCACTATTGTGCTGTGAATTGGTGCGTTTGTATGATTGATATTCGTTTGCACAAATAAGAAATATACTGGTATCTAGAACTTAAGCAATATTTTAAATTTTAAAGAGATACCCATGAGTTTAAAGAAAAACAGTTCCTACGATCATTACAATGAACAATCAGTAGAAAGATGTACATATGCCTGGAACAAAACTTCACAAGTTTTATTCAGTAGTATGCCCATGTAAAATGCGTGAAGTTGGAGCTTGCGGCTAAAGACTACTATAAAAGAAAGGACAATGAAGCAATTAATGGTATCGCTGCAAGTTTGAATTCTTTATTGAATTATGGATAGAATGTATTATGAAGTCGTACTGGAGGTTTTCCCTAAATGACTTCATGCTTAGACGAATGATCTGAAAACTAGAGGGGTGTAGTGTGATCAGTTTAAAATAAGAGTTCGGAATCAACAAAAGTGTCGTTTCACATGATTAGAATCTCTTCCAAACCAGAAGTACAGATCATTATTGTCAGAAAGGTTGTCGGTGGCTAATCTAAGAAAATTACTCGATATCGTAGATCGTAGACTCGTAGATCGATGATACATTATCATCAAGCAAAAAGAGCTTAAAAACTGTTAAAAAAGTATCATTACTCTACAACGGGTTGTCAAATGTTGTGATTTACCGTGCCCAGATACCTTCATAAAGATAACTCGTTTGCTGGCAGTCTCGAATGTTGCATCACTGAAAGTTTGTTATTGGCACCATTCTTCAAAGTAGAGCAAGGAGCACCAGTATTAGAAAACTCATAAATGAAGTACTGCTTGCAAAGACAGCATGTCATCCTAGTAGCATCACAGAAAGTAACTGGTATGCTGCCAGGAAAGGCAAATTAGCCAAATGGGTGGTCTGAGCTCTACATTTTCGACAGACGCTCTGTAAACGAAGATCATCATTATAAGAAAATGATCCTGTTCCATGCGTGTTTGTTCCAAGAAAATATTGGAACAATTTTTTCATGGATGGCAATGCACTACCACACAGGACTCCAGCCCTTCTTCAGCTACTGGAAAAGGAAGATACGACTTAAATAAACTGGCCAACGTCTTTCCCTGATTTAAATTACGTTAAAATACGTTTTTCCCTAATTTTTTCACATAGAACACGTGTGAGATGCTTTAGAGAGATACCTTGTGGCTCGATTACATAATCCGAAGAATACCTAACAACTGAAACAGGTGCTGATTAAGGGATTTGCATTTTTACCTTAAAAACAGTAACACAATGTGTTTGAGTATGGAGCGATGGTGTGAAGAAAACATTTCAGTAAAGGAAAGGCATATCCCTTGCTAAGGAACATCTATTTATTGTATTTTTTCTTGAGCAGACAATAGCGTGTAACGATATATGAATTTAATAAAATTTTATTTCATTCCTGTGTGCATTGTATTAATTTTTGCACAGTTGCATTTTCTTCATGGTTTATGTAAAAATGCTATCTCCCATTTCTAAATTTCTTGTCTCTTGACATAATTTCTCGTGAAGTTATGTAAAAAAATATTATCTGTTATTCAGGTTTTGCGTACCAGTATAATAATTTTTAGTTCTCTTCATATTTATAATTTCATCTTTATTATTGAAGGTGTCAGAATTCAATTAGCTCATTTTCTTTCACTGATTAATAACTGAATTCGGTATCTATTTTTATTCCTAACTACATCATTTGTTTGTTTGTTTGAAAGTTTATTTTTTCTCTATTTTTCTACGCTGTAATCTTCAACTGGATCATTTCTTATGAATTTTTTTTCAATAAATTCTTTTTCTTTTCTCTGAAACAATTTTGCTAATACTTGATAATGCGCCAATTAATAAGGATTTACTAATATATTTTTCTCTTCTTTTTTGTAGGTTTATTTTTCTATTATTATAAAGATATACTTTCTGATCTTAAGTATCATTATTTGATGCCACTCTATAAGAAATTATTACGATATTTTAACCCCTATAGGATTGATATTCGCTTGTTCTCTAATAAAATGACATACCAAAATTGATTAATTGATTATAATTATGATTTTTAACAAAACATCTAACCATTTCAGTTAAGGTTACATATTACTTTAACAAGGACAAAGCAAATTTTAATCGTTCTATTATAATATTTTAAACCAGACAACTTTTGAAATTTTTTTGTAAGTTTATCTTTAAAGTCAATAGTGAAGTAGAAAATTTCCTACAGCTTCACTTGTTCTTTTTTTCATTCACTAAAATATTTGTAATACAAAACTAAGAATTTTATATATAATATCATTTAATGGTAAATATTTGAATATATAAATTTATCTATGATATAAATTTGTCACTTAAATAGTTATATTTAAAATTTTAAATAAATATTTATTGATTAATATTAAGAAATAAATATTATCAAACTAAAATTTTTCATGGGATACTCAAAAAATCAATACACAAATGCAAATATTAAGATATTCGAATCGAAGCAATAGTATAGATTTCATAAAATCTGATTTTTCATTATCGAAGGGATGACACAAGTAATTTTAGGCTCATATTTGAAATAAAAAAAAAATTTAACTATTCTCAAAATTCCATGAATATTGAACTTTAACTATATTCAAAAGTACCCGAGGTGATTTTAGTTATCTACAGTCAGAATTTAAACTTTTTCATTGCCATCAATAATAATCAATATCAAATAAAAATTGAAAACCATTTCAGGGATTGATTTTATATTTTTTCGTTTTATAATCCAAGATATGTTTTTAAATATGACAGTGAATCTAATTTTAATATTTTATCTGACATTCTTCTTCTAAAAATGTAAATATTTCTGGAAGTAAGTACAAAAGAAATAGAACACGTTTTGCATGCAGAATATGAGATTTTTATACCATCCTCCCACTATTGACTTTATGGGATAAGAATCTTACTTAAAGAATTTGTCTTTCATCAATATTTCTTAGAATAAAAGTCATAGATATAGAATTGATCAAAAGAATATTTGAGATTTATTTAAACGTGTAACACACTCGGAAATATCTGCTAGTTCAATTTGAGTAAGAACAGGAATTTCAATATGTTAGTTTATTAAAAATAACATATTGAAATTCCTGTTATTTTTAAGGAATTTCAATATATTATTATTGATATTCATTTGTTATTAATTATTTGAAAATATTTCTTATTTTTAATAAAGAAATATTTTCAAATAACTAAATGCATCAAGAAACTCTATTGATAAAATATTAAATACAAATATTATCAACTATTATTATTATCAACTTCAATTAAATTAAAATAAAATATCAAATAAATTCTATTAAATTATCTTAAAAGTACAGATGAGTGAATATATGCATTTATCTGTACTTTAAATAAATAATCAGCCTTATAATTTTAATGAATAATGAGCAAATGAAAATGAGCCATATAATAATTCTTGGATCATTAGTGAAATATTCGATTGAACTTACACCAACATATAATTTTACTTAATGTGTGTAAGGATTTTATTAAAATTTTCTTACTTATAAAGAATTTGCACTCTATTTGTTTCATTATATTTCTAACAAATAAATTTTAACATATTTAAGATAAATATATTTAAAAATGTCACAAGAAAAAATTGGCATTTTATTTTCAATCTAAAAATTAAAATTAGGAATTCACGAAATATTTAAGCTGCTTTTATTTAATGTAGCACAGCAATTAATTGCTAAATATTTTTTCGTTTATAATATCGATATTTTAATGAAAAAAAATGGAAAAATAGGAATGTTAAATTACGATTACTTTACAAAGAAAATGTAATTTTAATTCAAAGAAAAATCATTAGTTTTAAAATTCAGTTTAAATGTGAAATGATTTAATATTTTAAAAACATTTTTAAAACTCTTAAAAATGGATAGTGCTTTAGAGTTCAATTTTTATTTTCAATAAACTTTATTCAGCTTATTATTACTTTACTCAACTTTATTTAAAACTCTATTTTCATAAACAATATAAACATATCTTGAATGCTCAATTACTCTGAGCGTCTCTCACTAAAATAAAAAAAAACTTTCATAAAATTTAGATTATTTTGCAAATAAGAATTAAAATCATCAAATGCCATAAGCTATTATAACGTCAACAATAAGTACTTTTCTATTTCAAAACAGAGACTATTTTCTCTGATTTTCTAATTATATAATAAATTTTTGGGGCATTAAAAAAATATAATACTAGAAGTTTAGTAAATCACAGATTTATTTAATTTCAAGAGTATATATATTTTAAAATTTCTGTGGAGAATTACAAGTAAAATGTGCTAGTTTGTGATAATATATAAAATAAACTTAATATGAGTCTTAGAAATATTTTGTATTGTATGAGAGGAATAGTTTCGAAAATTATTTTCCTGGAATACATTAAATTTTTTATCATTTATTATCAATGAAGTAAATGATATACATAACAACAGCTATGACATTATATGTAATTATGCTTATACATTCTAAGAAATTGCAATATTTACTATGTATTTATAATATCATTCTCCAAAGCACAAAAAAATTGCTAGTTTGATGAAGATATCAATTTTTATTTTATTTTATTTAAATAAGTATGCCTGTCTATACAATCTAAAGATAAAAGTCGAAATAAATTATTATATTTAATTTTTACATTGTATTTAATGATGTGAGTCAGTACTTCTTAATTGTAAGAGTATGGTACGCATGCTTGAGTGTGTGTGTTGGGCTTGAATATCATATTAAATACCCATTATTAGAAAAAAATAAAATGAACTTTTATGAAGTAAAATTTAAACAAGATTTTACAAAAGGTTATTATTTTTGAGAGTTTCAATATTGGCTTATATACAATAACTGAGGGTAAAATTCAAAATATAATTATATGAGTGCTTCCAATAATAATACAGATACCACTATAGGAGTGTATTTATTCTAGATTAAAAACATTTTATTAGATTCTTAAAAATTCAGAACATAATTTAAATAATTATTAATCTTAATAAAAGATCTAAGTGTTATATGAAAAATAAAATAACTCAAATTAGCACATCGCGTTTACATTAACGTAGTAATTTATCTTGCCTCAATTTATTCTCGTTAATGGATAAAATTAATGCATTCTAGAAATCCTCATTAATAAATCTGCAGTTCTCTTTACTTTACTATTCTAAAAATTATATTCTCGCCTTTATTCCTGAACGAAACACATTAGTGCAAAACTATTCTGATTGGAATTTAATAAAATGATCTATATCAAACAGAAACTTAATGTAGGAAATACATTTTCATAATGAATGACAAGATTTAAGCTTTCGCTGTAGTGAACCCAAAAATAAAAATGGATGAATTACTCTTAGAAAACATCAATATTTAAGAATGAGGTTCACAGACTTTTCGAAAACTGTTGTAATATGAAAAATGAATTTAATATTTTCAATGATTTTTCTAATATAGAAAAGTAATGAAAATGAAATAAAACTTTTTGAAGATATGTATGTATTAAAAATGATGTAATTGTCAAATATCAATACATTACTTTCGCAACTGCATTACTTAACTGGAGTTCGAAAATTGTTTTATACGTTTAAAATGTTTATACATTAAATTGTACATAAATATACGTTTTATATCAACTAGTAATAATAATTAAGAATTTTCTAAAGATTCTTAAATTAAGAACTGTTTCAAAAGCATACTTTATGTCGAAATTATATAATTTTCCCAAACTTCTATAAGGTTCTAAGCTATCTCACTTACTATTGGTCATAGAGCTTCCATGATGGATTTTTGTAGAAGTATCCATTTCTCGCCATGTGATCATATCAATAAAAATACTGTTTTTAACGTAGAATACCCCTGAACTGCACTATTTATGACAAAATCTGAGTGTTTCCGATCTGTCTGAGATATTTTAAGACAAATACAAATAAATTGGTAATATATATATATATATATATATATATATATATATATATATATATATAATCTGCTAGAAATAAAATATTTACTTATAAAGAAAATTTTACTTAATTGGTTAAAATGTGCTATTTATAAATGCTCTTTTTTCATTTAAAATTAAATGACTTTGAAAACTGATAAGTTCTGCATTTCTTTTTATCATATTGAAGTTTGCGTATAGATAATATTAATATGGAGGATTGTAAGAAAATATTTTTTAAGGTTTCTTATTAATGAAGACGATTTAAAAGTGAAATTAAAGTAATTTGAAAGAAACTAAAAATGAATCAAAAGAAATTATAAAAAATTATTATAGAAATATTTCTAAACTTAAAATAGGAATATAAATTACGTAACAATAGTGTAGAAAGCACGTATTCCATCAATACAGGACTTGTCAATTTAATAATTTTATATAATTTTCAGAAAAGCTGTATCGTAAATACCTGTATTTCTTAAAATCTTAATGCAATCTTCTTTACATTTATTTAAAGCTATCTTAATTATTAATTACGAGAAACTTATTAATTTTCAAAGTTCAAACCAATTATACTTTGAATTATCATTTTCTAATTAGTAGTAGTACCCTTAACTGTCAATGTTAAAAATATTAAATTAGTGAATTTATTAACAGTTCTCAGGAACTTACTTAAAGGCTAAAATTAGAAACTTAACCTAATGAGATTCGTTCCATAAACTCCAACATCGATTTTAATTCATAGTAGTTACGAATCAATATATTTGTCTTAATCTTCTGAATTTCAATGCAGGTAACTTAATCTTTTCCAAGTAACTTTACAGGAAATGCGAGGGAAAGAATAACAATAGACTAGTCTACCTTGATAAATTCTCGAATAAATTTCAGGAACTCAACCGAAAATCTTTAAGTGGATTAATCCAGTTAATAATCCCTTCCAATGGATGATTCTAGTTAATAGTTACGTATTAATAGCAAATAAATAAATAGCTTACATCATTCATTATGCATAAAATATTTTTACTAATTAAACTAAAATTGAAATTTAATAAAAGTCTAAAAATTAATATTTTCAATTCTATTACACTAAATATTACATTTATGCTAAATATATTTCTGTGGATTTTATTTTTGCTGTTATCTTCACTGACCATTGGCATATTATATACGTACTCACTACGGTTGAGTACTATAATTAAAAAAAATTAAGAAAATTTTGTTTTATTCTTATTTTTACTGTGTTAAATATTTTGTTCCTTCAACATATTCCTAATTTATTAATGCTTACAAAGTTTAACTATATCACTGTGAAGATTGTTTAAAAAAGTGCCAAGAAAAAATATTTAATATAGTAGAATTATATTATAAATTTATATGTTTGTGTTTGATTTTTTTAATAACTTAATATAATAAATGCTTTATATAATAAAGTAAATATTTGAATTGAGGATTAGTTTATTTATCAAATTATAATACTAATGTGTTTTTTTTTTATTCTTGGTGTTTGTGTCATAGAAATCTCAGGAATGCTGTAGATTACTTTAAAACTCTTCTAAGATGTTTTTAGGCAGATATTTTCAAGAATTAAATGGTATTTGGAATAATTTGTCTAAATTTAAGTATTTAGACTAATTATCCCAAATACCATTTAATACCCAAATACAACATATAATCTAGTGTTTGGGATAATTAGTCTAAAAATCAAATCCTGTTGAGTATGAAATAGATCATGCTGAAAATATAATCTCAGCATGATCTATTTCATACTCAACTGGAACATAACATCAAACTGTCAAGCTTCAATTGTTTTTAAAATAAATTAATAAAATTTGTTAACATAAGAATTTGACTTAAGCTGTGCAGCTTTTAGCAATCAACACTTTACAAAAGCCTGTATATCTTTTAATATTCACATAATCACAATATCCAAAAGATTAATTCATTTTTATTTTAAAGTGTTTTCACCATAAATCCATGTTCTTGTTATAAAGTGTACTAAACAACCTCAAAATTTGAGAACAAACGTTTAATTAATAAAAAACGATATACAAGCACTTGTAATTTTTATGTTTGCAAACACACTATCTCAAGCTCCATCTTTCTTTGTCTGCTCCCGTCCAAGTTCTCTCTCATCTTTCCATCAAATGCTATAAGAAATTCAAAAGTCCCTACAGATAAATATACTCCTAAGAAAATATTATTTATTGTAAGCCAAAGAGTGAACATATGTATACTTTTATTTATAAGAACTGGTATCATTCCTTACTAAATAAGTTAAATTGATTTTTATATTTTATTTTTGAATGTTTTTGTACTTATTATATACCAACAGTATACCTCCACTTAACATTATGTATGTTGAATGCCTCCTTCCTGACCAAAAATCATAGTACACTGGTTACCAAAAATTAAAGAACAACAAGCTTTAACACCGAATTTACAAAGGAATGAATATAAAAACATCAAATTTATGTTTATGGATAACATGTGCACAAAATATATATGTTTTGATTGCAACAGAGAATTTAACAATGGAAACAGCACATAAATAATTTATAATAAAAAATCAGTTCAGCTGGAAAAGTCCCATCTTAGTAAAAAGAATAATCACAGTTTTATGAAGTAAAATGTCATAGAAATATAACAAAAAAAGTTCTAACAAGGGATATATCACCTTTATCTTGGAATCGACTTTCCATGTTGGCAATTAAGTTTATGGTTACCAGAAATGGTATAATACAAGACATGCGAATACCAGACATGAAGTAAGCTGTTTTCCAGCTCTCCTGCACATTTTGAAGCAGAACTTAAAGCAGCAACCTGTGTACCAAGATAGTCTCACAGATGCTGTAATAGATTCAGGTCCAGAGATCAAGCTGCCATTCCCTAAACTCCAAACCAAGATCCTCAATATATGTTTCAACAACTACAACCCGTGCGTTATAATACATCAGAATGAAATCATTGCCAATTTCATAGCATGTGACTGTGACTGGTGTGAGATATCGGGATGAGATCTTCGATCCTTATGTCCAACTGTTGGATCAAAAATCTCATCCCGATATATCACACCAGTCACAGTTCTTCCCTGGAACGCAACTAGTTCTGTGTGACTTAAGAGTGAGATGAATGCTGAAACCATTATTCCACTACCGAGATAACTGTGTCTTTCCTCAATATTAGATTGATGATATCTGGTGCGTTGTTACCTTCAGATCAGCACAAGTCATGAATGCCTCTCCCACTTCAATCTGGACTCGTATATAAGAAGTCTATACAGAACTTCATCTCTGTCTGGTTCAAGAAACGTGTTCTCTTTCCTAAGATTAGCGGAACCTTCTCTGTTATCCGGCGACGGGAGTATGTGCAGCTTTCATAGAGATCGTCATTTTGAAGATTGCACTGCACGAGTGGAAATTTTCACTAGAGAGTAGTCTGGAACACGTTGCGGCAAAGAAATGCTTCTTACCTTCAGGTCCGAAAAATCAATAAGGCGTTTTTCTGCAGATGTTGTAGTTCATAATTGCCTTAGAATATGCTTCTGTACATTAAAGATTCTATTTGATATTTATTCTAGAGACTGTGGACCTCACAACGAAAGGCATTAAGCTGCCTAGCATAATTTTGAAAACCTCTGACATTCCAATTTCCAACCATCCGATTGTCCGTCTCCTTAACGAATTAGGCCAATGGCTTCTCTTGAAATTCTGGTATTCCAATGACTACTGTCAACGAATTTTCTGAAAATCAAAAACAGTTACACGAGTAATTACGAAAGCTTATTATTTACACATTTTTCTCTCATTCATATGTATCTGTTTTTTTCTATCAAAAAGTAGCATAAATTTATATATGTGTTTTAATCTTGTATATACTTTATTAATTTTAGAATCAGTTTTAATGGTAAGCTTCGAAAATATGTTGTTCCTAAACTTTTAGAGGCCAGTAATTTTTAATCAAATTTATAAATGTTTAATCAAATAAGCGAATGGAAATCTGTGTGATTACTCAATAACTTCAAAATAAATTAATCTTACGCACATTGTTACAGTATACTTCTCCGAATAAATGCCAGTTTACTTCACGAAATTTAGTGCAATGAAACCATACGACTACAAATTCTAATAATGCACAAGAATAAAATAACAAAAATGAAGATCAAGAAAGTTCTGAGATAGAATGCATAATACATCTATTAGAAAACGCATTTTTTTTATATAAAAACATATTTTCTATTAATGAAAATATGAGAAATTTCTAAATTATTGTTAAAAATAAAGAATGCTTTTTTTTTTTTAAATAATCATAATTCCATGGTAATGTAAGTTTAGCATAATCTACACTTTTTGATGCATTTTAAAATAACTTGTGAGTAAGTTAGACTTTTTAACAGAAAAGGATTTATTCTTGCTTTAGCATTATTCATTTCATAGAAGTTAAAGGCTTTAACTTACAAAAATGTAAGCTGTTATTTAACATTAATATTCTTTAAGTATTAATATTTGATAAACAGAAAGTTATTTCCCTTTGTTACAAGTCTTAGCATTCGAGTGTCCAGAAGAGTTTTTTTCTCACTTAGTGCGCAGTATTGTCCTCAGGAAAAGTATTCGGAAAGTGGCTTGCGAGAAAAGCAAAAAAAAAGTATTATAAACCTTCCATTCTACAACCGTGGCTCAGTTAATAACGTGAGGATCCTATTCTGAAGATGAGAACCTTTCTGATCTAATTCTTTCTGAGTTAATCTCTGCTTAGTGGTTTTGCCTCAAAGCTATAATTAGTACAATTTAAATAGTTAGTATTTTTAAAATCAAAACCTGATGAACACTTTGAAACTATATAATATATGAGCTAGTTAGGTACACTTTCAAGAATAAAAATAGATTTATATCTAATTTTAGAAGAAATGATGGATAATATTAAAAAATTCAAAGAAAAGTTCAAAAGAAGAATAGAACTCAAGATATCAAGATATGGCTCTTAGAAAGTTGTTAAAACTGTAACACATCACATAAAGAGGTCTTGTACTATTATAACTGATACATTTTCTGATTTCTTAAGTTAACAAAATTATTTAGACGAATTGTATCAATTTCAGCTGAATATCTTAAATTAAGGGATTACATTAAATATTGTAAAGAAGTCAGTATTAATAGTAACAAATAATAAATTTAACATTCAATTTATATAGATACATTCAGGACACAATTTTTTCATTTGTTTTATACTTAAAATACCTGTTGAAAAGAAGATATTAAGTTAGACCTTTATTTTTTTTTTTCATAATTTACATACTTTGGAATTTAAAATATAACATGATAAATATGAAATGATGAAATTATCCCATTCAGAAACAACACGTAAAACATTTAACATTGATCAAAAATAATTATTTACCTAAGACTTATTTGTTAATTGTTTTTAAATTCCTTTTGATTATAAGATTTTCTATCAATACGTTGAAAAATACTTCTACTCTGTTGACGTGATGATAAAATACATTTTTTAAAACCTTAATTTTATTGTTAATTAACGTATGATCCTACTTTATATTTTTAACTAAGTTATGAAAATCCAAAAACTATAAAATACCTACAAATAAAATAAAATGATTTTTATTTTATTTTTTCCTTAATGGTAAAGTCAATTCCGGTTCTTAATGCTGATTCTACTTGAAAACACAGTTTCTAAATTATTCGATATGTTTCTACATAACAGATATAAATACATATTTATAAAATGAAACTTATAAAATGAAAATACTGATACAGACATGAATGCTTAGTTATATTTTAGACAAACTTCATTTCATTGTTCTGAATTATAACGCTGCAATTTTTATGAAGGACTATATTCTCTCATAACATTTTTAGAACACTTATGGACACTCAAATTTAACATATTTACAAAATGATTATTAAATGGTTCAAAAATGCAAACAAATCATATACTACTGTTTAAAACTACTAAAAATCTTAATTGTAAAACTCGTTCATGGGAATTAAATGTTTTCTGTATCATGTTCTAAGCTAATGCATATACAATATACTCACCTGACTCATCAATATACTGAATTTACTCGGAGATTAATTATCAGATTTAAGTCCAGCTTCATAGTTTATAATGATACATAGCTATGCATGTGAGAAATGATAGGTTAGTAATGGATTTACATTAACATCTGAGTTAATTGAATTAGAGATTACGATGAAATGTGATATGAAAGCTTATTACTCGCAAAATTTCCTTCAATTATCAGATATTTAAAAAAATATATATTTTATAATATAACTTATACACTTAAATACGTTAGAAATTCTAACGCAGCTTGGTAAATAAAATGTTTCCTCTTTTACTTTTAATGTTATATAGTTTGCGACTTTAAATTTATTGCTAGTAATACTCCATTCGGTATATCAAAGATAGTTTATTCTCAATATAAAGCATCATATTTTCAATTTAAATATGTTGGAAATTCTTAGATTGTTTTATAAATACGAAAAAACATTTCTCATATTTTTCGTAATAAATATTTTAAAATTTCAATGTTAAAACTGCAAGTTATTCATAAAAGGTACATTGCAAATAAATGCAAAAGGGAATTATAAAATTTGTAAATTTACTTATATATAAATACGCGAAATGTTAAGATGTGGTAAGTTATTACATTTTCCTGCATTAGCTTTTAAGAGATTTTCAGAAAATCAAGTAAATAATGTACGGTTGGAAAAAGTACACATCTACTTAAAAAATATCTGTATTTGTTTTTATTCCAAACCATAATAATGTAAGCAGAATTGTAAATAAAAGAAATTGTGTTTTGATTACATTTATAAAATTGCTTTAATTTTTCTTTGGTTATACTTGTTTTATAATTCTTATGATTATAGAAACATAATTGCAATAAGTAATGTTGATAATCACATTTGTATACCACAGAAATAAGTAAGACAATTCTTCATTATAAGATACCATATCTTCTGAAAAGATGTTCTTATGTTCCTTGCATTTTTCCTTTAAAAATTTAAAAAAAATCACGCTAATGTTACATAAGGAACTAAACTTTTACCTACAAAGATACTTGTTATTGCATTGGAACACGTTATCACAGGATACTTTTTTGGAAAAAACTCATTCATGTGACTGAAAAGTAGCAGGTACTTTGTCTATGCTATTGAAGACCACCGTGTTGAGAGTTTCCATGAAAGAAAAAAAATTCCTACATTTTGTGATCTATTGTACCACCTCTAGTATGGTATAGTGTGAAAAGAAAGTGACAGCTCTGGTATTGATCTCGCTTAAAACCAATTTGGACACTAATAGACTAATTTTCTTATTCTATATCACATTATCAAGGATTTCTAGGTTACTTTTACAAAACTTTTTAATTATTTACAAGTCCAGTGTATCACCGGTAATAAGGAATAGTATGAAGTAAAAGCACAAGCACTGTTATCTATCTCATTTAAATACAACTACGTATACTAATGCCCTGTTTAATTTAGAAGCATAAAAACTATAATTTGCTTTTTTAAATTAGTAAAATATCAGTGAATTATATGTCATATACAAATTACATTAACACACACAGAATAGCAGAAATAAATAGTGAATTATTTGTTATGAAGGTATCTGTTGTGTGAATTACGTCAATAAATTTCCTTATTTCTTTACTCAAGATTTATGTCATAAGCATTATTAAATTCACACAAATAAAATTAAATTGATTTTGTTGTTTCTGGTGACAATTGGCAATGCCAAGCCCACCAGTCAGAGCCTTGGTGAATGAAGTCAGAGAGAGAGCGTCTTCCGTTTTTGAATAGAGCACCTTCATACGAAGGTGGAAGTATGACTTTTGGCTCATAGATGGCAGCACTATCTGAATCCTCCAATTTTGAGATTGAAACCAGAAATGACCCAGAGCCTGAATCCAACCACCCCCAGAGATATTAATTTGGAATGGGAACATGGAGGACATTGTGACCCGACATATTTTACGTGCCCCAGTTGCCATTAGTGAACACGACGGATCTTCGGCTAAGTCGATATTCGAACTCACCACCTTTCAGTAACGAGAACGACGCCCTAACCAACCAGACCAACGCCGCCCTAACAATTGATTTTAATAAATATTATTTAAATTTTTTAGAATTATTACAATTTTCTTCTCCTAAAAATTAAAAAAACGAAATTTTATTTATATTTCGTTCAATGACAAATCACCTGAAGTTTTAAAATAAATCATGATGGAGGCGTACTTTGAAAGAATATTGATTTTATACAATCATCCGAATAAACATTAAATACCCTTTCCAAAAAGTCAGTTGCCTCTTTTGTCTAAAATGCAGAAACGTTGAGTTTACATCCAAATAAATACATCTTCAATAAAGTAAACAAAATTAAAATTGTTTCATGTTTAAAATATACATATTGAAATATTTCAAGGAAAATGAAAAAGAGAATGATGTCTGTAAAAGTAATAAAATTTTGTAATATTGCAGCATTGCTTATGTAATGTCTGGTTATCACTAAACAGATTCTGACATCTAAATACTCCGAAATAACGAATAAGTTTCATTTCTTGAAAGAAAATACTTCATTAACAAAATGATGCTTGATAGAAATTTTAATTTAAGGTAAATTAATTACTTTCATAATATCATAATAATGTGCAAGAAATGGTATGAAAATAATGAATAAATTTTACATTTCTTGATGTTTATATTCTAATGCAAGATATTTGTTTGTAAATTAATATAAATTATTATAATTCTTACCTTTTTTTACCATTATTTGTTATTAAGTGTAGATACTTAGTTTTTACTTGAAATACTTTTAAGTGACCATATTATTATTAATAATAAGGTTAAATAATAATTTCATAATGAGATAAAAAGTAACCAGTTTTTTCCTGAAATATAAGTTTAAATTCCGCTGTCATTTCTATAAATTACAGATTTTCAATTTATTTCTATTTGTGTATTC
>JAPDSC010031947.1:0-23682 GCA_026290005.1 Latrodectus geometricus | reverse complement strand
TTTTTTTTTTTTTTTTTTTTTTTTTTTTTTTTTTTACATTTTGCATCTATTTCTTTCAACGTAATTTTTATATTTTGTACAGAAAAAATTACTAATTTCAGAATTTTAATTTCTTTTTATTCAAATAATATTTATGTTGTGCGAATAAAAATCATGTTTTTATATAAAGAAAGATGAAAATAAAAAGGTTTAGGAATAGATTGTCAGTGAAAACGTTTATTTTATTCCTGCACCAGGGAAATGTATAAGTATTAATTTTAGAATCTTAAGGCCAATAACTGATTCCTTTATAACTACTTTTTTAATGTAATGGTGACGAATAAAACGAAGAAATGTATTATTTTATTCGTTGATATTAAAAAAAGATGCAAATAAAACGGTTTCGATCTTTCTGTTACGATTGTAATTGAAAACGTTTATTTTATTCTAGCACCAGGGGTCTTACTTTTAGAATCTTAAAGACAATAACAAATATTTGATACCACTAGTTCCTTCAATACAACTTCTTTTTTAATTTAATGACGAGAGATTGCTGAAAATACGATGAGTGGAGAAAAGAACGCAAATAAATTGACGTCGCTCAGTCCGCAGCGACGATGAAGGTGATTTACCTCTACAGTAACGATACTAATTTGATCCCATTAGTGAAGCGAAAACGGTGAACAACCTTTTGGAATACATCATTTGGAAAAATTGCACCTCAAATTATAACAAAAAGATACAATTCGACGAAAAGGATACTTGTTACCATACATGCGTAATTTAGTAATAAGTATTATTCTAGCTACTCACAATTATGTAATAGATGAATGAGTAATTCTCTATTAATTTTGATATTTGTGTCACGTTTAACAGATCCATGATCTATTAATTTTTTTATTTAAAAAAATAACTTATAATAAATAATTCCTTTCATTTCAATGAAAATGAACAATTGAGCGACTCCTATATTAAAAATACCTGTTACGTGACACACTGGATTACCATTATAACAATTCAAAATTATGTATGAACTCTTTGAGTATTTCGTATTAAAGCTTTTAATTTTAGTGTCCTACTTAACAGATCCACATATTATTTAAGTTTTTCGATTAAAAAATAAATTGTAATTAATAATAATTCAAATTAAAAAATAAAGAAACAATTCAGCGTATTCTGTTTAAACGATACTCGTTCCTAGATAACAAATATCATTTCTAGTTGTTGTTGTCGTGTGCGAGCAATATGAGTTTTAAATTGAACCATATTTGATGTAGACTTCTTCAGTACACACATGCCATAGGTACCCGTTTAAAGGGTAGGCAACCCTTCACACACAAAGAAAGGACAAAGACAAGAAAGAGAAAGTACATCCATGCCCGAGCCAGGATTCGAAACCAGGTCCCACCCATCTGTAGTTAGGTACGCTAACCACTAGACAGGTTGGGCATTTCTAGTAATTCACTAAAGTAATGCATGAACTCTCTGGATACATTTTTATTAAGATTCTTAACAGTGTAGTTGTGTTTCTGCAAAGAAATGTATTTCAATTTTATTTGATTTAAATTGTAATTCATTATCATTGGTTTAGCTTATAATTGTAAAACCAAGTTTAAACAAAAACTGACTTACAAAAATGATATTACATGCAAACATACAATTACTTAAAAATGTATTGACAATTACAAAACATGAATAAACATATTGTTTGTTATAAGCCATATTGATAGAAGGCATTTTGACGCACTTAAAAGTTGTCTCTATTTCTTTATTAGAAATCAAAAAGTATCTAGAGAAATTTTAACAATTCACGAACATTTGCAAATAATTTGTTTTGAAAAGATTTATAACCAATCATAATAATCCGTCATATATGTAATTTATGAAAACATTCAAAATATTTTATCTGAATATTTTAACTAGTAAGAAATTTATATAAAAAAGGTAAACACATTTTCATATGTTTTGAGTATTTTGTATAAATATGGATTTTGTGTCATCAAATTCACGCAGTTTTTCTCACAATATAAATAATTAAATTTTAATGAGGTGTACGTAGCTGCAAGTAAGAGACTCTAGGTTGCATAATGGTTATATACTTTGATATTGGTTCATTCAAGTTGGCGTCAATGATATCTGGTGATAAAGATGTTAAAAGGAGGTCAAAATATGAAAACTATATTCTGATATAAATGTAATTGTTCTCCTTCTATTTGTGATCCTCTTAAGTGACTAACTGAATCTTTTTAATTATTGCATTATGCAGATGTTACTGATGGATCAAAAACTTCACACCAAATCCAGCAATCACAAGATTGTGGCCCCGATTCCTTAACCAACTATGCGACGCAGTAACCAATCAGATCACTGGGCCCAGAAGTAATGTGTAAAAATACAATTCGTTTGCACAGTGGGTGGTAAAAATGGTGGTAAAGTAGAAAATACAATTTGTAGTGAGGAAATATACATTTATGTAAATAAATCATGCAATAAAAACTTTAAAAGTTATTCTGGCTCACAAACATTGTTTCATTAGTATGATACAAACTTTAATTTCTTGTTGAAAATAATCGTATCCCCATCATAATTACAGACAAGAATACGTAACATGTTTTAATTTACTAACAATGTTTCACGTTCTTAAGAATGAGATACTTTTGTAATCCATAACCGTTGTATAGCAATTTAGTGAATGTGAACATATCATCTTTTCTTAGGAGCTCATCAATTATTTTCTCAAATCAAAGCGTATGTTCCTTCCTTAAACTTACACAATGGTCAAATTACTTTTGAAATTTAAACTATTTTATCTTAGTTCTTTTTTTTGCTAAGTAAGTTACTGACTCTAATGTATTCATGTGCATATAATTCATGAAAATAACTGAGATGAATGGCCATGTTGTTACATTCCTATTGATTTTTAAATACTGGAGACCATTTAAATAAGGAGAATGCGTTGTTGTGAATACAAATATAAGATTTCTATTTATTTTTATAGCTGTAATGTTAAACACGAAATGAGCAGTACCTTTTCTTATTTTACGGCTTCTTTCGAAATTTAAGGTAAAAAGCTCAATTTCTGACAATTCTAAAACCCCAAAAGGGATATAAAATTTCTGCTGTCTGCTTGTATTTATTTTGGAAAATACAATATATATAACTCTATTAAACAGA
This sequence comes from Latrodectus geometricus, assembly GCA_026290005.1. Taxonomy (NCBI): domain Eukaryota; kingdom Metazoa; phylum Arthropoda; class Arachnida; order Araneae; family Theridiidae; genus Latrodectus; species Latrodectus geometricus. The sequence continues at coordinate 20,529 of JAPDSC010031947.1, read as the reverse complement.
TTTCTCCTGTCCATACTTTGGGCTTATCTAAGCTGGATCTTTATGGTTTTCGACATTTTTAGGGTGAATAAATTCATGGATTTGATATAACTCTGAGATATTCGGGGATGTGCATCATCATCAATAGGGTTTCACATAATTCCACCCTTTGTAATCTACACCTAATTTCGAAAGGCTATAAAAAAGGATTTGCGTGTATTTTAATTTCCTGAGAGGACTTTCTTGGGTTCATGCAAGACCCCAAAAGACGTTCATGCAAACATTTCATGTTGTTCAATAGTGACTGGGTTAAACAAGAAACCTTTCAATCCGGACTTTTATCTGGAATTTCAGGTCCTCTATGTGTACTGTATGTGAAATGCTCAATTTTGTGACGAATGCCTTCACCTAATAGGTTATCCACAGCTTGGCGTGAAAAAGAATTATTTCAAGATAAATGCTACATTTGTTATTCATTTTGTTTTTGTTACTTATGATACTTGGCGAATCCAACCGTCAAGGACAGGACGAATGAACTCAGAAAGAGCTTTTCTTTTTTTGAACAGAGCACCCCATACGTGAGTGGTAGTGTGACTTTGGCTCATAGATGGCAGCACCATCTGAATCTTCAATTTTGAGATAGGAAGCCAGGGAAGGCCTATGGCCTGGCTACTAAAAACTCCTGAAGTATTAATTTGGAAATTCCCTTTGTTTCTTTTACAAATAGATCAAAATAGCAAAAACTGTTTTTCTATTATTATTTTTGCACTGAAAGACAAGTAAAGAAATAACATTTTAAATAATTATAGTACTTAGTTATACATTTATAAATAATTTTAGGAAAAATGTAAAAATTCATCAAAACGTTTAACACAACAAAAACAATAACAATAAGTGTATATAACTTAAAATTTATATAAATGAAAATATTTAAATTGTAATTCGTTTTTTTTATATAATACTGTTTCGTGAAATGTTAGAATGTTTATATAATAACTTAGCTCAAAATAATTATTTATTTTTATTTTTAAATGTGCAGTTTCTCCAAGCGATTAAAGGAGCGAAACCAAATCATCTGCCTTTTGAATATATGATCTAAAATTGTCTAGTAATTCGATTTTCTACGTTAAAAACTGTTCACTCATTCTTACATCTTTTTCTTGGTTATCTGTGACCAAATAACAGATGAAGAAAAGGAAAAGAAATATGAAACTTGAATCTCCTCAAAACGCAGGTTTACGTTGAGGCGATTTACCTCAACATCTATATTAACGATGCTGATTTTAGATCATTAGCGATATCCGTGAAGAAGAAAAGCTCCCGGTTAGGTGCCCGGAAAATGATTGAGGGATGGATTCCTGCAAAACGATCCGGTTTCGTAATGGGATGTCTGATGGAATGCTAAAATCATCTATTTATACATCTATATTAAATAATATATTATCACATAAAAGACATTTATTTAAATTAATATATAATGTGTATTTTAATCTAAAGAATCTCAAAATAACTATACATGAGCTTATGCACATCACATTATATATATATAATGCCTAGTTACTTAATTTATTCGTGTTTACATTTTGATCTTTAAGTATTTTGTTTGAAAGCTATAGATAACATTTACTTTTGTCTACTTGTTTAGAATTTGGGCTGCATTCTTCACTAATTTAGGGTATTTATGAAGCCCTTCATTATTTTTGGTATATATTTAGTTTTTTTTTATTATTTCTTAGTTTTAAATTTTTTGGTGTGGATTTGGGCTGTAATGGCTAAATTTAGTCCGTTGTAGAAAAGCCATACTTTGTTCCATTGTGCTGATAAAGCTGGTCATGTCACTGCCTTTCATTATTTATCTTATTTCATCCAAATTTACTCACAAATTTCCCTTTGTATATGCTAGTTATATTATATCTTTCATTTTTGTTATTTTAAACATTTTTCGAGTTTATATATACATACATATATATTTCCTAAAAATCCATTAAAACAGAACACAATAAGTATCTTAATATATAATTTTATTGAACCCTTCAACTGGAAAAATGCGTAACACTTAAATGCCTTTTATAGAAATTGCATGATGCACTATAAGAAAGAATTTTCTTCAAAAATAAATTTTGATATTGTTATATTTTTATATAATTTATTTTTAAATTCCAAATCTCTTTAAAATGCATAAATAGCATGGTCCTTAAAAAAGTACAAATGTGAATTTCAATAATTTATTGAACCATTATCTATTCCTACAATTTTATGTAGTAATTTAATTAAAATTTGAAACATATTGCATACATACCAATTCAAATTTTCAAACTTGAAATGAATTCGCTCTAAAATGTTCCGTCGCATCAATATTTATAGTTCGGAAATGTTACAAGAAAAACAAAATCTATCGTAATAATCATGGTTTCTACACAAAGATCTACATTCTTTCTGTAATGAATTTTTCTGGTTTTGCACGGTTTTTTAAGGCATCGTTTTGACAACCAGAAGGTAATGAGTTTGAATCCCGAGTGAACTGATCATCTGTCACATTCTTTAATGTTAGATGGACCACATAAAATAGGTCATGGACGCAATTTCCTCCTATTGAAATGATAGCCCTTTAGAGGGGGGTTGACCGATCAAGTATTAGGTGAGAGTTTCTGCTTGGTCCCTCCTTCAATCAGCTTCCATCTTGTACAGCGCGGTTCTGGACCAGGTACAGGGAAGTATAGAAGTGCACGTAGTCTCTGTAATGTGGTTAATTATTTTGTATTGTAAAATAATTGAATCCTTAAATAAATTCGGAAGTTTATGAAAAGGGTTGCAGTGATCGTGCTTAATCGCAGGACATTCAATAGACGTATAAGGGGATACCTTCAATCTGTTAACAAAAACGATACCTCTAGTAAGTAATATTGTGTGGGTTTAAATGTGAGTGTAGTCAATAAATTTGAACATTTGGCGCATTTTCTTATCTTTATTAATTATGTTTACATGGTCGCATTACAATATCAGATGTCATTTATTTTCAAAATAAATCGCAGTGGAAGAAACGTTGTGAATACTTATTTGTGGTTTCTATATGTTTTGTAAGGAATTTTAAGGACCTTTCTTCCTATGAAAGCAATTAATTGAATAAAAAGCTTAAATCGTTAAAAAAGTAAATTTTTCGCATAAAATAATTATTTAATAGTTTTTATGGTTCCTCTATTTTTTGCAGTTGAATCAATTGTAATTCTTCTGGGGGAAAAAGGGAGCAAATGCCGTTCATTTCATTTTAATCCTATCTTTTTGCGTGAATAGTTTTTTCATAGAACAATTTTCACTTTTCAATTAAAAAGCAAAGAAAAGGAGAAAAAATAGCAGTAAATTGTCAACTGGATGTGTAGTTCCTCAATAGTGAAAACATTTTAAGACAAAATAAATTTTTGTAATGTGGTAAAAAAGAATTGCAGTCAAAAAATTACGAAAGAAAACAAAACATTTAAGGAAATAAAAAAAACAGACGAAGATCTGAAAGTTGGAAACTTAAAGGCGATAAAAATAAAATTTAAAAGGATTTTGCTTAACCAGCTAAACCTTTGTTCTGTTCACTTTAAAATAAAAAATAAAAGGATGTCCATTTTGAGAAGAATTAAGTATTTTGCTTAGGAATTTTAAATACATATTTATTTGAGTAAACTACAATGTACAATAATCTCCAAACACATAAATATCTTTGATTTCCAACTTTTTTACATTTATTTACTCGAAAAAGAGATAATATTCAAAGGCGAAATGTTTTTGAGATGCAATTAAGATTATTTTCATGGACAACGCAATATTTATACACCAAACTTAATTCCAGATTGAAAATCATATTTTTTTGACTTTGAGTCAAAGCCATAATAACTTACTTCTATTAAAAAGATGAAAAAATTGTTGTTATTGCATATGACGCGTCAGAGACAAATAAAATCAGAAAGAGCGTCAACAGAGGACTTACCTATAGATGTCATCACCATGTGAGTATTCCAATTTAGAGATAGGATAAGACCCAAGGACCACAAGAGGTATTAATTTTCCCACATTGCCCCATTAGTGAACATGACAAAACCTCGGATAAGTCGGGATTCGAGCTCTCCACCTTCCGGAACGACACCCTAACCTACCGGGCCACTGTGGTCTATGAAAAAATATTAAGCATGTTATTCATGAAAAGATTACAAATTTCTTTCAAACTTAAATTATAAAATGATTACATGTCATAAAATGATTATTAGTTATTCAAAAAATATTTTATTTATTTACAGTAATTTAATGTTATCATTTTTTTGTCATATGATCTTGTTCATAAAATGATTAACAAATTGTAATGGTTGATCGCCATTTCTTAAATATCATTAGAATGAAATCAATAAAAATGCAATATTTAAGAATATCAAGACCCTGTCAAATGTTTCTTGAATTTTTAACTTTTAGAGAAAAAATTAATTTATACATTTGTCTCCATTTAAATGGCAAGATATAAAAAGAATTCATACACGTCATGTTAATGTCATAGGACAAGAGGCAGTTGAATTCAGCTATCTTTCGACCTCAGCCATAAAATTCTTCCCCGAACAGTTGCGCCAATTGTCTCCCAGGGCGAGAATTGGGTATGGAGACACTTTCGGAAAGGAACAACTCGATCGGAGATTTGATGACTTCGAGGGAGGAAGGACCCGGAAGGGACGTGTTTTCCATCCCTATCCAATTAGGTAGGAGCGAAACGCTCCCTTATTTAATGTTTGATGTGTAAATGTAGATTTGAATTAAAATTCTTAAGATAAGAGTTGATAATGAATGGTAAAACTTGAAAACAGTAAATTTATTGAAATCATATCACATAACCAATTTTGATTTAAAATATTATGAAGTGATATGTGAGTTTAAATATTTTTGGAAAAAATTAAATAAATTCAAAGAGAAATAGTATTAGCAATTACAAATAGTATCTGCAAATGTAGCTGGGAGATTAGTTTCCTTCTATCTAAGGAATGTGATGAAGTGACAAAAACGAAGATTCACTGAATTCTTTTTGGGTTATGAGAGTCATTTTTGAAGCTCACATTGAATAGAGATTTTTTTACATATGCCACAGGAATATGTTTATATATATAGGGTTGCAACCAGTCACATTCCATCCATACAAGGAAAGAGAGAAAGTACATCAAACGGGATTCGAACTCAAGACCTCACTATCTACAGTCAGGCATGCTGACCACTAGACTGAATAGGCGGCATTCCCGGTGACTGGGGGATGTAAAATAGATCTTCAACTTAATGTTCCTCTTTTGTGGCACGTCAGAGCTCGAATGTCGACCTCATCAATGAACCATGGCTCATAATTAGGTGGTGAACGGTTTCATTTAACGGATTTTCTATCAGCACAAATAGGCAGATGGTACTAACAAATCATTCATTGTGAGTGACTTCCAAAGTTTTTTCACACTCAATAACAGAAAACTATCTTCGGAATTTTTGGTGAACACGTGAACATTTTTGGAAACACGTGGTCTTTTGCAACTGAGTGACGACCAACAACTGCTCGTGCATATTAAAAAAAGAACTAATAATTTGAAATTCAAGTTCTTTATGCCGTTTCCTTGTCTGAAGCTGAGAGAAAATACTCAAATGGCAAATATAATTGAACTTGATGACATTCATTTTCTTGAAAGGAAAAAAAAAAACTCCGAGTTTTTGAAAAGTACCCCTATGTATTAACTTGTTGTTATGAATTTGTGAGATTATATTTTTGTTTTAACTTTTCATTAAAAAAATATCAATGCTGAAAGTTGCGATGCGTGTATTTTCTAGATAAAATATTTCATATTTTAACCTACAGAAGGTGTTCACATATTTTTGTAAAGATATGTAATTACTTAAATATAAGTATTTTCTAATATTTAATTCGAGAGCCCTTTCTTATCATATTATATGTCTTCATTTTTAAGATAAAAGTTATTAAAACATGAAGGCTACACACTCTTCCAGAATCCCTCCAATATTTTGGGATTCCACTTGCTTTAAAAGCACAGTAAACGTCAGGATGGGATGCATTTAAAAAATTTCAATTCCGTTTTTCCAAAAACTAGAACAGTACATTTCGAAGTATGGTTTGGAATTTTATCCTGATGGAACTTAACACAATAAAAATTGTTTGGGTAAAGGAATAGAATTTCCTCTTTGAAAATTGGTGCTAGAATACAATTCTGATAGTAATCCAAATTAATTTTGACATTTTTTTCTACTTTATTTTACGTTTTCCATTATAAGAGAATCGAATAATAACCATAAAAACTTTCCTCAGATTCTCTAAACCAACTTGTAAAAACGTTTTCTTCTCTTTTCTGGCAGTAAATCGATCCTTTTTTTGTTGCACTCAAATAAATATATCCAAGTTTCATTAATTGTAACTTCATATTTACAGCCAGATCTGGTTGGTTGGGGCGTCGTTACCGCCAGGTAATGAGTTCAAATCCTGGCTTATCCAAAGATCCATCGTGTTCACTAATTGGGGCACGTAAAATATGTCGTGGTCGGAATGTCCTCCATGTTACCATTCCAAATTAATATTTTTGAGGGTGTTAGGAGCCAGATCTTGGGCCTTCTCTGGCTTCTAACTCTAAATAGGAAGAACCTGAATGGTACTGCCATCTATGAGCCAAATCGTACTTGTAGGGGAGGGTGCTCTGTTCAAAAATGGAATCTTTCAGACTTCATTTGCCCTGTCATAAGTAGCAACATATTTCCATTTTACAGCCCTCAAATAATTTCATAGAACAATCTGTGTATAGTCTTCCTGTTGGTAACATGTTTCGGAGTTAATGATGACTATCTTGCTTTTTTGCTTTGATTAACTTTTAATTGGATTTTATTATTTTTTCACAGTTCTAACAGAGGTACCTAAATAATATTTTTTAATTTTTTGGGTACTAGAATTTTCCTTTAAAACATGTGATACGGCTTAATAAAATGGGTACGTATCTTTGTTGGGTATACATTTTTTGCCTTTGGAAGGAAGGAAACTTTAAAATTTTTATTTAATTGGTTTCAATCAAATGAAAATTTTGACGGTTCTTTCCTTTCATAATAATTAGGTCACTTATTTTAGGAGTAGAAATATTAAAATACATAACCAATAACACTGTTTTTCTTATAATAGCGCAAAAATATTGTCTCTAATCAAATCTATTTAGCATTATTTAAAAGTTTATGTTTTATTGTTGCAGGCAATAATTTTGTTCCAGCATAGGCTTCCCAACCTCCATTGTAGGGTTAACTTCCTTGATTAAAACCAATTCATTAAGCAATAAAGGGATTTCTTCTATTCATTCCTTTGTTGTGATAAATATTCTTGATTACAACGTTTCCAAAAATGCTGAAAGTCCATTGGAGATTTTCCTCAGGAAGGTGTGAGTGCAGGGCCAATCAGAAGGAGTGAGATCGGTTGTGTTGTTTGACTGCTGGACAAGAAAGCCCCAATCTGAGATAAATTCTGCAAGGCTGCTCCCTTTATTCTTCGAAGATGGTACTTCATGGACTTGACTGCTGATTCCCACCCAAAATAAGAGGGATGGAGCGCCATTTCATATTTTCTGATGCCAACAATACTTGAAATTGTTCATTTTTCTGATATAATAAAAACACTTTGAAAATTTCTTTGCTGGCGCAGTTAAAGTTCATTACATGGTCTCTAAATATTTCTTTTGATTTTCCTCTCTTCACTAGAAATCTTTTTAAAGATGCTAAACAAGCTCTAAAGCTAAGATTTTCAACAAATCCAATGTGGTTTTATAGCCTTGACAATGAAACAAACCTTAAACTTACAAACATTAACATGGTCGTGGGAAGAAACCATAAATTTTAAATGGTTTCTGTCCACGACCAGATTTACGTATTATAAATAGACCAACATAGTTCTAACCAGCTTGATTAAACACTCTAAAAGGCTCAATTCTACATGCTGATAGATAAGCCACAATTTCTTAGGCAACTTGAATATGATGTCGACAACGGATAAGACATTATTTTTTGAGATTTTTAATCTCTGATCCAGCACCAATGTCCAGATTCTTTGTCTGATTAAAGAAAGTTAAAGCTCCTGAGTGACAGGAAGATTCATGATATCAGCTTAGAAATGTAATGTTTTTAAGGAATGTCGATTGCATGCTTTTTATCTCCAGATACATCCTCCAACAGGAATAATTCCATTTCTATCTAAAAATAGATTCAAGGGAAGTATTCGACTGTTTGATTTCATATTTTTATCCCTTTCCAAGCATAAAAATTTTTCGGAAAATGCAAAATTATTATTACAGAACACAGAGCTTCATTCAATTCTACATTATTTAAAAAATCTTGTACGCTTAGGAGATATTTTCAGACAGTTGCTGGCAAATCTTAAACAATAAGCAACTAAGCGGCACAATTTTGACCAATAAGACTATTTAGCAAGTAATGAATCACCTCCAATTTTGATAAAGTTATAAACGCGTCTTTTCTTCCCTAGTTATGTCAGGATTGTAAAAACTGATTTCTGTATCTTGCTGCACTTGAGATTCCACATTAAAACTTAGTACCACTGATCAATTAAATTAACTTATTAGATTGCAATCCTCTTAAGTACTCTCCTCAAAACAATTAAAGGATATTGTAAATTTTATATAAAATAAAGATATTAGCGAAATCTTTTTTTGCCGAAGAGAAACACAAATGTAAATTTTTTTGATTCTGTGGAGTATGCTAATTTTGAGGTCAAAAAGGTCGCTTCAGCGGCAGTGAATGAAATTTGACTTTCTACTGAATAAAAGACAATGAAGACAAGGATGATCGGCATTCAGTGACTGCTTTGTCTCGATGAGTACGATGTCACAGCGGAAGCTTGGAGAGTTGTTGGTAGGTTAGAAGGGGGCGAAACTCATGCCAAAATAGCACAAGCCATTGTCGTGTCACAAAGTGTGATTTTCAGGATGTGGAACCGATTTTTTTTATAGACTGGAAGTGTAGGCCGAAGACCAGGGCAAGGTCGTAGACGGGCGACAACGCTCAATGAAGATCGTTATTTAATGTTAACGGCTCGGAGACACCGAAATATGAACGCTACTCTTCTCCAACAGCACCTTCGCTCGGCTACTGACACTACGGTTTCAACTCAGACTGTCCGAAACCGGCTCCATGGTGGAGGTCTGCATGCTCACCGACCGATGGTATATGTTAAACTAACATCAAGACACCGTCGCGACCGCAGGGAGTGGGCAACAAAGTATGTGAACTGGAGGAGAAATGAATGGAGCAATGTTCTTTTTATTCTGACGAGTCCCGTTTTCCTGTTCATCCTGATTTTCATCTGGAGGGACCATGGCAGTAGGAATAATCCTGCGTTCGTGCACCAAAGTGTCAGATTTGGCGGTGTGGAGTGTTGGTGTGGTATCTCCATTGACGGGCGCACAGATCTCTATATCATTCGAGATGGACCTCTGACTGGTCGCCAATATAGGGATGAGATCCTCAGACCTATTGTAGTCCCTTACGCTGCAGCAATCGGAGATGACTTCCTTTTAATAGACGATAACTGCAGGCCACATCGTGCTAACCTGGTGGAGGATTTCCTTTTCGAGGAAGGAATCGTACGAATGGAATTACCAGTGTGTTCTCTAGACATGAATCCTATAGAGGATGTTTGGGAGCTCTAGGAAGACGAGTTGCTGGCCATCAACTATCCCCACAAACTCTCCAAGAACTGGAAAAAGCTCTTTTGGAAGAGTGGGACAAAATACCCCAACTCATGATTAATATCCTCATTGACTCCATGTCTCAAAGGTGTTCAACGTTGCTGGCCATCCATGGAAACCACACCCCTAACTGAAAATTATTTCCTTTGAAGAAACCACCGTTTCTTATTCTTTTTTTGTTATATGCACAAATTGGGTTTTTTCCTTTTGTACAAAAATGCGCGATGAAATGGATTTTTTTCTGCCAAACAAGTGTAATTTATTCTCCTTTAACCTACTACCAAAGCCTCCTAGAAAGGTAGAACAAGCCACAATGCTCATTTCGTGACGTCACGAGTGGGGTGCAGTTCGAAACCACTGGAGCCGATATAGAAACGGCGAAAACATAAGTGGTGGCGAAATTTCAAGAGATAAATTAACTTTAGAGATATAATTGTTGTGTGAATGCCTATTAATTACTTTTTTAAAAAATTCTTTCAAAAATGTTTTTAAAAAAATTATTTGCGAATTAGATTAAGATACTTGTTTGTCGGAATTAATGATACTAACTTCTTGATTAAGTCGTTTAACTAATATTTTAAAGGAAAAATGTCATACAGATATTATAAAAACAAAAATCTAAGAAAATAAAATATCCTGAAGCTAAATGTGTTTGAAAATTGTAAACTTCCTGCATTAAGATTATTCATGTTGGATGTGAATACTGTAAAAATCGCTGAATTTTAATTTTTAAAATACCTTTTCTTCTGGTAAAAAAGTATAGCATTTCCAATAGCTTCTTTATTTTATTTATGATAGATTAATTAATAAATCTATAAATTATAATCCATTTTCATTTACAAATTTAAAATACATAACTAATTTGTAGCTTGTACTAAAATGTAAAAAATTAATACTTACATTACCCATCCATGAAATTTTATGTATCATATTTTAGAATCATGTTAAATAAGTACAACTTTATAGTCTTATGAAAATATGCTTTAGAATACATATAATCCAATGGAGAAATATTAAGGTAAATAATTAAGAAATTATAAATAAATACAAATTTACATAAATTTAGGAAATGTAATTTTTAAATGTTACAGATTTAATTAAAAAAAATATTTTCATTAGAAAACATTTAATGTATTTAAATGTGTGTATCTGATATCAAATATAAAAATAAGTTAACAAAATAATCCAAAGACAGAAAAAATATCTTTATTCTAAGAAAAATATAAAATCAAAACAGCAAAGATAACATTTTTATAATCAAACCAGTTATGCATATATGACATACTTCTTAAAAAATAAACAAATTGAGAAATTGAACAAATATAACTTCCATTTAAATATAAAATTTGAAACAATCATTGTTTTAGGATAAAATGCACACTTCCTTGTATTCTTGATTATGATATTAGAACACACAATTCAATAATAGTTTAAAATAAAAAGTCACAGAAAAACATTTAAATTAGATTTGTCTCTAAACATATGTAAAGTATTAACATATTAGTTTATCAAAATTTGTAGTTTTTAACTAATTAGATTTATATAGTATGAAATTAATATATATTACACAATTGCTTTTATTTACAAAATTTTTATGAAATCACAAAGATTAGTTTTAGTAGAATAAAAAAAAAAATGTTACATTTTACTTTTTAATTGTATTTAATTTTCTATTAGATACTTTCTTAAGTTGTAATTTATCATTTCTAACTTTTGTGTAGTTATTTAGTAATATATTGCTCATAACTTTTATACATGATATTATTAAATTTCTTACTGGTTTACCGCATGCACAAATACCTCCAAAATCTACATTATCATCCTGAAGTTTTTCTTTTATTAGTAAACACAGTAAGTACCGTTGATTAGACACTTTTAAAAATTCATTTTCATAAGTATTATTAATGCATGTTTGAAAAATTTTGAACGTAGTTATACAGATTACAAGTGTAAGATTGCTAGGCCACAAAAGTCCACCACGATCAAGTGTTGACATATATCCCTTAATGCTTTCATCAACATCTAAAAATAAGTCTTTATCAACAGTTAGTTTATTTTTACATGTAACACAAGATTCAGATGCTACTCTAGCTACATAACCGGCAATATAAAGTATAACTTTTAAATTGCTATCAGTGACTTCAACAATTTCCGATAAAAGAATGACATCTAAAAAATATTCTGAAGAAAAGTTACTTTCTTGTTCTTCATTATCCCTTTTATAATTTTCTAAAAACATTTTTATTTCAAAATTTCCTAATTTTGCAGATTTCAAAGTCATTAAGCTAAGTAGCTTCAATTTCCTCTCAGACTCCAAGATTTGAGTAATAGATATATGATAGTTCCCACCACTCATTAACCTATACTACCCAAATCGTGCTTCAAGGTTGTCGGTTTGGAATTTTCCTAAAAGCACGTATTTAACATTTAAGTTATCAAACATATACTTAGTGATTAATATTAAAGTACGAGTGGTGTGAAGCAATGAAAAGTAGGTTTCCTTGGAGAGTTTTCCTGTTCGTGAAGTAGGCTTGTTAAATGATGGAACAGAAAGCAATTCCCATTTTTCTAACCAGGCACAGAAATCACATAAGAAAGTTATACTGTGAGAGCTGGAACTTATTAAAGGCTCACAATAAAAATCTCTTTTATGTTTTCCTTTCTGAGGAGTTTTAACATTAACTACTTTCCACCATTTCGAAAATATGTCAATAAAATGTATGGTTCCAAATACATCTTTACCAATTTTGTCCTTTAATACTTCAAGAGCTGCTATTATTTTTTCATCAAAAAGTTTCAATGCCTGGACAACATTCTGCCTTTCTAAATGATTTGGATATTAGATCTGCATCACAATATTTGATAATCATATTTTTATAATTAGATCATCTTTTTATAATTAGATCTGCAACCAGGTACACAACATGTACGAGGCATCTGTAAATAAAAATGAATATTTTAATATAATGCAAATATATGTTATGCAATATACTGGTACATTTCTGTTAATTGTGGTGTACAATTTTGTTTGTGTAATTATCTTATAAGAATTTATTGTATGTTTATATCTCGATATTTTTAATTATCTGTGTTAAAGAAATTGATAATAAAATTATATTAATAGATAATATTAAAATAAACACATTACAGAAGAATATTCTGAATACTGCATCACAATATTTGATAATCATATTTTCTTGCATTAAGAATTTTTAAAAACCTACATAAAACTGAGAATACATAAGCAAAGTAATAACAGTAATATTAAACTATATAAAAATATGAAAGCAGTGATAAATTTAGATTTATACTCTTAACAGAGAAGCATTAAGTATTCCCATTTTGATAAATATTCAATAAAATGGATTAAATTTCAATTTTAGCTATCTTAAAAAATAATGGATTAAATTTCAATTTTAGCTATCTTAAAAAATATGATTAAAATCAAATATTTTACAGTATACAACATATCTTTTTCACACCATATTTTTGAGAATAATTTTAAATTAATTTTTATAGATACCATATCTTTAATACATAAAAAAGTAAGAACATTATCTTGAATGAATAATAGAAAAGTTACTTATTGACAATCCTAAAGTTAGCAATGAAATAATAGAGTAATATATAAAGACATTTCCAGCTTTTACTATAAATGCACAAAATACTTCAATAACTTAATAAATTGTAAAAGTTTAATTTTTGAAATTTTCTATAAATTGCTAAAAATTTTATACATTTAATATTAAGTTCATATATAGCTATTTAATTTAAAAAGTTTCCCATTTGAAAAAAATTCTGCTACAAATAATTTGGCTTCAGTAGTGGCATATTAATATGTAAGCACAGCGCTAATTGAATGCAAGGATATATAATTTATATGCTGTCAATTGATAGGAAAAAGTTGTTTGATAACTATTGTGTAATAACAAATTTGTAATTAATTCCACTTGTACAATGTTCAAAATATAAACTAACTGTATAAAAATAGATTATAATTAGTTACATATAAGAATAGGGCAAATTTAAATTTGTCTAAATAAAAAATAAAATAGTAATTTTAGCATAAGCAAAATCTGTAAGCGAAGTTTATCCTTTGACACACATGTATCTTTAAGAACTTATCAACAGGTATGCACATGGAATATGTATGTAGATGTTTTAATGGAAAATAATACAATATAATATTGTAAAACATAATTTGGTAACTTACCTTTAAGTATTTTTATCAGCTGAATTAAAATGTCACAAAAATGGTCCTCCTATTTAAATAAAAAGAAATAAACACAGAATTTTTTCACGCACAATAGCACAGCAACTAAAGCATTCAAATATGGCGATGGACGAAAAACTTAACCCCCGACGTGTGACGTCACATGCGAGAAGCGGAAGTATATTCAGGCTTCCTTCTCTTTCTAGGAGGCTTTGCTACTACGCCTGTCGACCATGTGTCAATCAGTCAAAAAGTTTCCCAGCCACAAGATCCACCAAAAACCGCAATATCCTTCAATTGTTTTGAGCAGTGTATAATCAGAAGAGTTTCAGCTCTTTTCCGTCAATATAACTTCATGCGAGTTTGAGTATCACGATTCGGATTATCTTTAATTGGAAAATTAATGCTATTCCTTAAGACAAAATTCTGGAATGTTTATTTCACTCAATTTTTGAGAATATACTTTTGTATGTCAATATATATGTATTTCATTTTAAGAAAACACTAAGAATTTGAAAAATTACGAGCTCGACAATTATTACTGGAGCAAAAAAGTAAGTGTAGTTATATATTATTCCTAATTTTATATGGTGATTCAACATAACCCTGTATTTATTTTAATAAATTATTCTCTATTTCAAGGCATCATATATCCATTCATGCCAAATAAAAGAAATGATTCTTTGGTGGGTTTATTTCCCTACGAGAGAAAAGCAATAATCCCAGAAAATAAAATTCTCTTCAAAGGCACAACGAAAGAAACAATTTAATTCCCTGAGTAAAGAATTTACGACCCTTCCCCATTAACAAGATCAAAAGCCTATCTACCGAACAAACACCCTCAGAAAAGAGGGAAAAAATTAGGCTGTTTCTCTGTGGAGACTTTTGCTCTGGATCACTCTGCAGCGATTTTTCTCAACACTTAATATCAAAGGATGAATCTTGTTTATTTGATGCGTTTCTCGAAGATGTTTTGCGTAACAGACTTTAAATTTAGATATCGCCACTTGATAATGCATTGCTTAAGGCAAATGGTTTTTAATATTTTGAAACATATGTCTGTTTTTTCTGTACATTGACTTCATAAAAGAGGGAAGTTGATTTAAAATCTTTATTTTACAATGTTTTTTTATGTACCTTATTGTGTAGAAACACACATCAATCAATTGTTCTGTGGGTTTGTGTTACTTCTTAGCGAAGCTCCCATCAAGGACTCGAGCAGAGATTGAAACTAGAGAAGATTCATAGCCCCCCTGATGGAAGACATTGCAACCCAGTCACCATTATATAGATATCGAACTCACTGCCTTTCGATAACTGCGGCTCTTTGATTGAGTGAAGATATGTTTAAAGAAGCCTATCCAAGAATATATCAATTAATCTTAATATTTAAACTTAACCTTAAAATTATGTAATAAACATCTTTAAAAACTGAAATAAAACTTTTCCTATATACGTTTCTCTACAATACTTAAAATTAATAAAATTTAATTCAAAGTGAATTTAAATTCTACTAAGTGAAATTATTATATTGAAATAAACATTTCTTAAATCAATATAAATCATATATTTGAATGTTATGGACTACTCATTAAACAGTAGACAAATGTGATTTCGCTGACAGTATTTTTCATCTGACTATGCCAAAAGAGGTAATAAAATATTACATGATTTAAGTAAAATTTCAATCATCCTTTATTTAAAAATTTTCATAAATTTGCAATTATTTAAGAAAAGACTTTTACATGTAAAATTTACCCGAAGAAGATATTTCAATTTTCGCTTCAAACAGAGAAATTAATCAGATTCACTCACATGTTTTGTATTTGGGTCATGATATAAATTTAAATTTTATATTCTTTTAATATTTTTAAAAATTATTATTTTTAAAAAATATAATGAACCCAGGTATATGCGAGGGCTAACATTATATTTATAGATCATTCTATGACGAAAATTAATTATTTAGAATCATAAATTCATATTTTGTATAAGTTTATATCAGCTATTTTATGGCGAAAATTAGAAAAGATGAGTTTGAAATTTACTTTGAAAAATAATTTACTGAAATTTACTTTATCCAGGGAAAGGTAGATTTAAGCCAAAAAATCAGCAGTTGCTTGATTTTTGCACACCAGTTTACCTAATGAATAATGACAATTCATTATCAACTTTTCGTTTATACTTTATATATATATATGTACAAACAGAATGAGAAATCTGCTACTTCAGAGGCGTCACTTATCGGTCGTAACTATTTGAGATATATTATAAACATGATTGTTAACTGACGGTGATCAAAACAACTCCGTTGAGCGTCACCTATCGGTCCCCAATGGCATTACTAGCTTATATTGTTTGTAAATATTTGTTTACTTGTCTTCATTTTACTTGTGTGTATTCCAGTGTGCATTTATTGCTATTTATTAATCAAGAATTATGGATATATGGATTGTTACTACTTGTCATACTAAACTTAGCCTAAATTTCTGTACTCATTGTTCTTTTTATTAGAATACTTGTATCTTACAAACTCAAACTAAGGTGTTACCAATATTGTGAAAAATAGAAGGTAAACAGCCAAACGGCTAAGAACCTAACAAACCTATAGCTTTTTTACTTGTTAACTTATCATCCAAAAAATCAATCAATCAGAAAAAAATACAGTTGTTTCTCTCTCTCACTCTTTCTCTCTCTCAGCAAGAATCTGAATTAATATTTAGATATCACATGCAATGAAAAATTGCTAAAAGATTATTTATTTGGTATTAAGTCTAACAAGATATCGAAACGATTATGTGATTTCCTAATTATCATTTCTGGTATTATTTTCATTTAATGCTAAAACTTTCGCTTATTAAATGAAAAAATTAGAAGTTACTCCTCTTATTTTTATATAATTGGAAATAAAATTAATAGAATCATATTTTTGTAGGTAGTTCGCATTAATAATTAAGAATCCTTGAAGAAAAGCTTTGATAAATATTATATTGAAACTTAATTATTTCGTACGCACAGAATTCATATTTTGTATTTAAATGAAAAGTAATTCTTTTTTAAATTTAAATTTATAAATATCTTAATTCTCACACAAATTGTTATGAACATTAGTATTCGGTAAAACTATATTTTAGGGTGCCCTCTTGGCAAACATGGCGATTTTTGTCTATCGATTTTATTGGCGATTTTTGTTGGCAGAGAAAAATCAATTGCTCTGTTACAATCACAATACGATTTGAGTTTGCCCAGCTTGGCTATCAACCGCAACCACAAATTGGCGAGAATCAAGGGAGCACCTTTAAGTATAGACTAACCTAGTATTCTACTTCAATATACATTTAGGTATATTAGTATATACGCATACCTGTATCACTATTGTATACTTCCTAACTAAATAATTCTCATGATTAATATGTAAACTAAGAAAGTATATTAAGATTTAAAAAAATGGAATATAACAAAATATGAAATATGAAATCCAAATCCTGGCAAACAACTAACCCTGCGAAAAAAAATTTATAAATTTTATAGAATATCCAAAAATGTATTATTACTTTTTTTATTAAATATTGAAACATTGCATATTAGCAAAAATCTGATATCATGAAAAATATTCTAAAAATATTCATCGAAACTTTCTCGTAAGTGCAATTAATACACACTTATTATTATTTATATATTTCTGCTGACAAGGAAAATCTTCAAAGTGAATATATTCGTAAAATTTCAGACTTACGATTGTTTTAGAAGTGTGTGTTCGTTTATTTTCATCTTAAAAGATTATAAATAAATAATAGAAAAATTGAAATTAGCAAACGCAATAAAAAAAAGAAAACATTTTTTCAACATTTCGAATTCTAAAATATGGTATGTTATTTCTGTATTACGCAATGCAGTTTTCATTAAAACATTGTCGGGTGTTTTCATTCTCTTCATTTATTCATTCTTGTCTAATCTTTTTTAAACTTCTTTACTTTTCAAACACATCCATTTGTGTTCATTTTATATCGGACCTACTTTCAAGATTCTTTTTAATTAAAACTATTTAACAAGAACCACGATGAAAGCTTTTTCTCACGAGGGCAAGGATTAATGCGATTTTCATTTCTATGAGGAAAATATTTTTATAACCACGTATAATGTTACTTAAAAAGAAACAGCTATTTGAGCTTTTATTAAACTAAATTTATCTTGGTAGACATTTAACAAAAATTTTTGAAGTATTGATAGAACAAAAAATCGTTAAATAAATAAGTAAAATAATTATGAAGTCATTAATTTATTTCACTCATAATTCTTTCAGTTAAAGGAAATAGCATATTTGAGAGTAAAAGAATATTCTTTTAACCGTAAAATGGTTGTTTCTTTTATTACAGTTGAGATCATGCGTACGTCTGTATATTTTATTTATAATTGGTCTGTGAGTTAAACAAATAATTGTTTGCACCAATAATGTGGAATATACAATTTAGTCTGCCCATCAACACTAGTCAATTTGTCACTGGAATTATCCCAACAGTGAGCGATTGTGATGAAAATTTTGTTGAATATCTTAGTGGGATTAGTTATTTTCCATTTTCTTGGAGAATTTGTCTCGATACCATTATTAAAAAAATAAATACTTATTAATCATTAAGTAAAGATAAATTTAGTTCATGTAGCATGTAAAGCACATTAAATACTATTATTTGATTATTTATGCAAGAAATAAACAAATCATAGTACGTGTTTGTATCTATTCAGATAGGTTTTGTGTGCATCATATACATTTATATCATATCCTTACGAGACACAGATAACCATGGTTTCAAGCAATTTCTAATGAATTCCAGAAATGTTGACACAAGTCGTTTAACCATAGATGAATGCTTTTCAAAACATCGCCTCATTGACTCGTTCAGTTTGAGCTCAAAAAGGCTTTGAAGAACTTGCTTTTCATCTGCAAGAAATGTTTTGTGTGTGAAACAATGATTATTCCAAGTACGCAAAAAGCATGACTTCGAGAGCGTGTCTGTGGCTTGAACTCTTTGAAAATTGAGATTAAAAATATTGTTGAATTTTACTTTCTTAATAAGCCACGTGTGAAGATTGAAGCATCGGTTTGAGAATCTATGGACTGGAGATACTAGCATCTTGACAATAGAACAAAAGAAAAAGCAAAATAAAAAAAGACAAGACAAAACATCCACTTAATCTATAGTTTAAACCAGCAAGAACGATTCAAATGTTTTTTATCTTATTTTTTTAGAAGTAATTTATAAAGAACTCATTTTAATGAAGCATTTGTTAATTTAGTTATTCGATCTTAAAAATGAATTGCATTTTGCTTATACATAAAAGTTAACTCGGAAGATCCGAAATAACTATTACGTGTTAGTATATTTTTCAAAAAATATTGAATAGTTTTTTTTTATTAATTTTTGAAAATGATTATATTTAATATAAGGATTCTTTTTATTTGCACTTAATTCTGGTAAGAATTTTAACGAAGAACAAATAATTCTAATTT
Organism: Latrodectus geometricus; assembly: GCA_026290005.1. NCBI lineage: Eukaryota > Metazoa > Arthropoda > Arachnida > Araneae > Theridiidae > Latrodectus > Latrodectus geometricus. Next base: position 1,085 of record JAPDSC010031947.1, on the reverse strand, counting down.
AAATTACTTCTAAATATTGAAATTGTAAAATTAGTCGGAAATTCTTTACAAATAACGGGAAAATGTTTCCTAATATTGAAGATAAATTTTGATTTTTAATCTTTAAGTTTGAAGGGGTGTAAAATTTTAGGGCAGAGTATATTTTTATAAATAGGTACTTAATAATTTTTTTTTCTTTTTTTATTATTATTTTTACATGGTTGAGTCGGCAGCCAAACGGCATTTTAGCATTTATTCTTTATATGTACATGCATGAATTTCAATAGAATTTAAAATTTAAAATAAATTCAACACAATAATGGAGAGGAAGTAAAATGAGAAAACAGAAAAGAGTTGTCTAAAACAAGTAAAATAAAAACAGGTAATTTACTGCATGAAAGATTATATCAAGAAAATATATCAAAAATACAAAAGCAAAAAGTGAAAATTAAATGTCTAACCATCAATCGATTTAGCAGAAAAAAATTGTTTTGTTTCTAATGGCGAACACACTTGAGTAAATTAACCCATTTGCCGCAACAAGGCCGGAAATTGCTACTCATTTTATCAATACCCGGTAGGCACCTGTGAACCAAGTCACGGTGGTACGAGTAGCATCGCCCACACCATACCACCAGAAACCCGTTTATAGGGCGGGCCACATTCATTCATCATCTGAGGAAAGGACAAGAAACACAGAGAGAGAAAGAGAAAGTGCATCCATGCCCGAGACGGGATTCGAACCCAGGTCCTCCCCATCCGTAGTCAGGTACTCTGACTTCCACACAAGGTGGGTGGCTCAGAAAAAATATAAAAAATTCTATTTTAGAGTACGAAAAGAGTGTGATTAAAAATATAGAGTAATAAATAAATGTACTATTTAATTATAATACATATATATATATAATTTAAGTTGAATTCAAAACGTAAAATACACACATTCCACATTCTATTATATCATATCGATAAAACATTTTACTATACAATTTATTTTTCGTTTCATTAAGGAATGTATGACGTGAACATAATGTTTTGTTTGGTTATTAATACTACATGAATAACTTTGACCAAAGCAGCATTCTTTGTTACAGCTTCTAAAAGAAAAT
>JAPDSC010031943.1:0-11052 GCA_026290005.1 Latrodectus geometricus | reverse complement strand
AAGTAGAGAGTCTCCAGATGAAATAATACCTCTGAGAGTAACAAGTAAAATATTAAAGAGGCCTTCTGATTGGTCTAAATTACGAAGACTCACTTCTGGCTGCTTCCATCCAATTGCCATCTAATTGCTTAACTCTTAGATAAATACTGGGAAGTATGCTGGCGCTCACACATTTACTTTTTCCAGATATACAAGACATATGCCAATGAGCGTCTGTTATACAGGATGTACTTTTTTTCAAAAATTCAACTGGTATGCAATCTTTACCCACTATCATATTTTGATAAAGTTTTATAAGTTGCTTGTTTTAACCCTTCAAGCGTGGGAGGATGTGAATTGATCCCTTGCCGAGTCTGAAAGACCGCCTGAATAATTTCTGTTTGGTGGTCAGTGTTAAGAAGGTCGCTAAAATATTCCAACCCTTTTTATAATATCAGCAAAATTATCAAAAAATTTTTTTGATTGCGGACAATACAGATGGTGAATCTAAATTTACAGTTCTGATGACTATAATTAACTAACCTACTGAAAGTTCTGCTTTTTTCGATTCTTTTCAGATGCTCACACCATCTCCAGTTTGAACCTCATAAAATAATCATTGTCTTTTCCTTTCGCTTTGCCAGTTTATATTCCTTCATTGTATTTTTCGTGAATCTTCTCTGGTGCATATGATGGCAAACTTTATTTTTATCTTCAATAACCAATCTACATGCACCATCAAACCAATTTCTCATTCATTTTCTCAACTAATTCTGATTAAAATGTATTTAAGAACCGAATTCTTGATTCTCAACCTACATAATTTTGGAAATTTAGCATTAAAACTTAACACCAAGTGCTTAGTTAGCGTATTAACAATAATCCAACAAATTCTTAAGCATGTCTTATTCTTTAGATAGCACTCTCCAATGATGGCAGATCAAAATTATATTTGTCCAATTGCTCAACTATCCTTCACTTTCACAAAACGATGAAAAACATTTCAATATTCCAACTTTAAGTCCTTTAAACAATTCCCAGGTCAATCCCGCAAGAACAGCTTGAAATATACTTCTTTAGATTTCACGACGAAATGGTTTTATAAAATAGAGTTTTCAACTCTACATCTAAACTTTTGATTGACACCATACAACCTGAAGGCCTAGTCACCGGATATAATTCCATGGGCAGGGCGCCTAGTTATAGCCATGGAAGCTGGGTACTCATTTTAGTTGCCTTTTACATCATGCAGGAGCTCCATCGGGACTATTATTTCCTACTCTGTCACCACTTGGGTGATTAATCAACTACCAAATGTTAAAAGATATGTAGTATTGTACTTGTTAGGATACTCATCAACACCTTCACATGGAGTATTGTTGACTAAGGTCTATGAAATAAGTTTCAATCAATGGTTAGATATTGGAAGATATAAAGTAGTTATGTAGCTGTCTTGATTAATCTGCTGGAGTCTTGAGGATTATTATATATATGAAGTCTGCAGAATAAATACCAATCAACAATCGAAAGTTGGTAGACATAAGCCCTTATAGATGCTAGAGTATTCAAAAATTTCATTTCAAGAATTGATAACTTGAATGAAAATGCATACTATAAATTTCTATTGATGCACTAGGAGTATACATCAAACATTTCTTTCTGAGTCGAATTTTTTCTAATAGGACAATGATCATCGTAGCTTCAGGTATCCAGTTTGACCCCAACTACTATTGAACAATGGGGACTTGATGATACGTTTCTGCTTTCTACATACACATCTGTCCACGTGAGTTCTTGGAAGTTTTCTCAGTTTCTTCACAAGCAAAAAGTAAATGAATATGGCCTATTATCAATCTAAAGTTCTTCCGGTGAATTATGTAGGGGGCTTTATCCCTTACAGCAGTGATTCCCAAAGTGGTCTATATCGACCCCTAGGGGTCTATGACAACCTGCAAGGGGTCTACGTCAGCGAAAAAAATTTGGGGGTCCATGAAATGAAAATGGGGGTCCAAGATAGTGGATCTCAACACATACATTGATAGTACCTACTTACTTACATCATACTATCGTATAATATCATAACATATACATTATTTATAAAAGTACCTATGAAGTAAAAAATTTATTATATATGTTTATAAAATTGTGTAAGTTGTAGGATGTTGGTATTCGCTTTGTGGTCGCAATACATTTTGAACTTGTAAAACCCTGAGTGTCGCAGTCTCAGAGCTTCGCTACCTTGCACTGACTTGTTCAATTCGTCACTCTATAAATACGAATGTGGGACAAATACGTTTCTGCAATTCTGGCTGCAAAACAACATACCTGTTACTTATCCCGTATTATGGAATATAAGCAAGGAAATTTTTAATTTCCTTTCCATCGTCATACCTAGTGGAAAGGGGGTTCAGCGCTGTTACCAATCTCCTAACGAAAAAAAGAAACAGACTGGACATCATTAGCCTAGGAGATTTAACATTAACCCTTACAAAATTGACGCCAAATGTTGATAATTTATTATTAAAGCATCAGGTTCATCCTTCTCACTAAAAATATTGACTTATTGCTTATGTTATTTTATTTATAGTTTATGTTTATTTAATGTTACGTATATTTTACATAACAGATACAAAATTTTATTTTAAGTAGTTTTAATTTAAATTCAATTAATAAATGTATAAATTAACATGTGTTTTTACTTTAAGTTTTTAACACTAAACTTCACTACAATTAGAAATTTACAGGAAATCAATATCAGGTAAGATGTTGGGTCTACCCAACATGGAAAAACATGGCAAGGGGTCTACGACACAAAAAAGTTTGGGGAACTCGGTCTTACAGCAACCTGTTGATCCCAGAAACGGGATTTTGATATAATTGTGCAATATCAAAATCCTTTTCTCTGGGATCAACGGGGACTTTAAGAAGAGAAGTGAGCTTCAGATCTAGAGATGTAAAATTCCCGGAGATTTTAATTTTAAAGCTTGGGAAATTTACATGGGAATTTTGAGAAATATTGGGAATTTTGAGGGAATAAACTCAGCCAATCATATTTCGTTTTATATATTATTTTTCTGCATTTGTATGAAGTGAGAATCTGTAATTTTTAAGCAAAGTGATACCTAGTTTAAAAATTTTTCTACAATAAGTAACAATTGCAATGGAATGAATACCATTGAAAACGTCTCCAATCTCTGCAAATAGCTGGCATCTTTTTCCAAATGTTTTGTGAAATTTATATTGCTGTAAATAAAATTAGAAATTCTTTAATTAATTATATATATATATATATATAATGTGGTTTTAATAGTTAAAAATTTTTACATTTTTTACGAAGTTTCAAATTTTTCAACAATTTAAAAAATTCGGGAATTTTTAAAATTTTCATGGGAAATATTCCCGGAAATAAACTGGGTTTTTTCACCCATCCTTACACTATTCAGAGGGAAAGGTCCAGAGAATAAATATTTATTATCATAATATTTGATCACAGAAATTGCAAAGCAAGCAATTTATCAAATAATTAATAATTTTATAGTGATTGTAGGGAGAACTCTTGAAATGTATTTGATAGATTAAATCTTAATTGCTTATGTTATGGGAAAGAATGTGTGAACCTTGATTCAAAGGAATAAAAAACACTTTTTTTTACACATATGTTAAGTTAATTTACTCATTGGTAGAATGCCTCTTATTCCAGAAGAAAATTGTGACCAACAAGTCCTATTTGACACATACAACACACCTTTATAAAGACTTCCAGACTATACAAGTCGATTAATATTTCTTCATATTTATAATTAATAATAATGCAATGGTTTTTAGCTGCATAAATTCATAATAACATCAGTCAATGCGACATACAACATGGCAAACATACATAAACGTTTAATTATTCAAAATTTAGTGTAAAAAGTACAAATATATACTAAAATATGATCTTTTATGGAAATAAATCTAAAAATCCTATCCTAAAATCAAACTGTGAATTAACCCCATTATCCTCCAATTTAAGAATATCTGTTCTAGATTAAATATACGATGGTAGTGCCATCTAGAGATGAAATAAACTAATAACAATTTTTAGGATATTTTTTAAAAAATGTAAAACAATTTTTGATATGAAAGTAATCCTGTATATTTGTATATCTTGTGTATTGTTGTTGTTAAAGATATTTCAAAAGTCCTAATTTTCTGTCAAATAATTTTATTTAAAATATTAATTCTATTGATTTCAAATATCTTTTTACAAGTATTCTTATTGACAAATTGAGTGATGTTCTGTATTTTTATTATCAGGATTATGGGGACATATTGGGTATTGATTTTGAGATCTGGAACAATTTGGTCAAACTTTGTATATATAATATCTATATTTATAACGATGAAAATATTTTTATTCAAAATTACGGTATTCCACAAGGTTCAAATTTTTCAAGCACACCTGCTAATTTATTTTTACATTATTTTAAAAAAAGTTTTATTTTTCAATATCCTTTTGCTTTTTGATATATTGACGATTTTATTATTTTTAAAAATTTAGATTTTAGTGATATTTTTAAACCAATTTATCCAAAAGAGCTTTCCCTTATTAAAACCAACATTTCTTACAATAACAGGTAATTCTTATATTTGTTTATAAAAATTGAAAATTCAACTACATTTATAGATATTTTCCATAAAACAAATAAATTTAATTTATTGGAAATCCAACATCTTCTTAAAAATTTGCAGAAATGTAGTACTTAATGAATTAGAATGAATTTAATATATCATATTTGCAATAATCAAAACTTTATCAAAAAACAAGTTAATGGCTTAATTAATCAACTTAAAAATTATGATTCTCTTTTTAATTTTATTTTAAAATATGTAGCAAATAGGGACTAGCTTGTAAGATTGCAGTAACGCGTAGTTTTTATAACTACAGAAGGGCAAACCAAGCATTGAAGTTCTAATAAGAATCCCGAAAACACCTACTTTCACTTTGATTATACTTTAATTTTCAATTAACATTAAAAATTTTAAACTACTATAACTTCTGAATTTAACTTGTAAAAATTTTTTTTTCTTATTACTTTTGGCAACCATATTCTCCTGTATTCAATATATATTCTTCTGTATTTGATATACTTTTCTCATTGTATTGCTTGCTTATTTTTCAATGTATTACTTTGATTCTATTTAAGAAAAATAAGAAAACCTTTAAAAAAATTGAAAATTTTATAATTATATCAATCATAATTATTTTCAGCAGTGCATATTGTGGAAATGTTTTCTTTCAAATTTATTCCAATTTCTAAAACATCAAATACTTTAATAACTTTAGAAAGGAAAGTATTAGTTCTGTATGTAACTACTAGATGGCAGCATTAAACTTCATCACACTTCATAGATAAACTTTCTGACATTCGCATAATTATCTTCAGAAATTAATATTTTTCTGAATCTATTTGTTTTAAAATTGAGTAAAAATTTTAAATCTTTATGTGTTTGAAAGTGGCCAATTTATGTGATAAAGTAAAAAAAAGGTGAATTGATTAAATTTAATATTAAATAAAATTGTCGAGGATACGGTATAAATCAAAGGAGGAGAAATCTAAGAATTAAGACTGTTGAATTGCAATTATCAATAAACTCTGAATGAGAAAGAAAATAATAATAAAAGCAAAGTAAATTATTAAAATTCTATTTAAATTAATATGCTTTCATTTTTTTATGCAAAGTTAACGAAATTTTTTTTTATTTATAATAGTATATATTTGAAATGTTACATTATTTTTTGTACTTACTCTATACAATAATTTTTAAATGACAAGTATTTCTTATATTATTATTATCAAAAGGTAAAAATATACGTTCTAAGTATTTACCTTTTCCTACCATTTAGTATTTTTTTTTAAAAATAAAAATGCAATTTTTAAAATTTATCAAAGTATTTCAATAAATTTAAATTGAATATTTTGAATCACATTTTTTTGACTTCATAGCTAAGACTTGTGTAACAATCTCAATTGTATCTATGAGTTATCCTGAAAACTTTGATTAAAATTGTATTTGAAGAAAAATCTTCATGCTGAATTACAAAAAAAAAAAAAAAAAAAAAAAAAAAAAAATTGATTTTATAGTAATAATTTTTATATTAATTAAAAAGTCTGACGTAAAATCAAAATTTTTTTATAATTTTTAAGCAGCCATATTTTTTTATCTTTCAGAACAAAATAATTTAGGAAAATTTTATTTATTTACTTCTTAATATGTATACTATGTTTCCTAAACTTTTAATTACTAGATTATCTTCTTTTAATATTTATATTATCTTATTAATTATTTGTATTATCGTATCCATAGACAGTACAAATATTTATCAAGATTAGATGTTTGGACAGAATATTTGAATTAGCTTGTATAACTTCCATCCTTTATTATTATTATTATTTTTTTTAAAAAAATTATCTTGATATGTTTTTAATTGCAAAAAATGTTGATGTGTAAAATACGAAGAATTTTTTGCTTAATTAATTTAAGCAAAAATTTCTTCGCTAGCTAGTTTTCCTTAAAAGTAGACTGACGAAAATTTTTTATCATTTAAAAAATAATATTACATTTTTGTTTTTACAAATTGGTACCTTGAATGGATATTGAATCTAATAAAAATTAATAACATTTAAAATCTATAAGATTTGGATTTTGTTCAAAAACTATAAAATTTGAAAAACTAACAATTTTTCAAATATTTCAGGACGTTTTCTTACATAAAAAACGTCTTGAAGCAAAAGCAAAAAAACTTAAATAATAGTTTAAGCAAAAAAAAAATTGTTAGAAGCATTAGTTTTCCTAACTTTCGTATTAAATAGTTGTATTATTAACAAAACATTATCTTAAAAAATCTACTTTTTTTCTGATTATCTCAAAGTAATTTGTGTAAAAATTTCAGTTGGTTTTGGCATAGAAGAATTTTTAATGAAATTTTTTTATTTTATTTTAGAACCATTTTTTTCTTTAGTAATTACTAAAAGTAACTCCAAATTAATTAGTGTTACAAACTTTAATGGTAAATATTCAATAGATCATATTACATAACAATTACACTTATAAAGTTATCACATCACCAGGTGTAATATAGGTTAAATTTTTTCAAACAAATAACTTACAATTTCAGTAATATGTTAAACACGTAAAATAAATAATGTGATTAATAATAACCCATATTATGTACACATAATAAACATTTTTATTAATAATTCACAGTTATCACAGTTGTAATAATTTTAAAAGAATAAGAAGTTTCAACAAGTTGCGTAAATTTCAGCTCCTGATAAATATTAATTATTGATAATTCAAAAATTTTACAAGTAAAAGTTGAGCATTTTTTGCTATCAAATTTATTAATTTATCTCAGTCGAAATAGTTTAACAAATATTTGAGGAAATTATGATGAGTATATCACATATGCAAATAAATGCTCGAGAAAGAAGAAAATGTCATATGATAATAGCATGTGTTGACTAAATGAAATTTAAAAGTATATTCAAATTTATGTTTTGATGAAAATAAAGTTACCTAATTAAATTATTTTTTGGTCCATGAACCAAAAAATAAATAAATTTTATGATGTAAAACGTCATTTCATTCTTAAAGTAAGTCAAAAAGATTATTAAGCATTTTCGAATAAATTTTAAATTATTTATTCATTACAAATGAATTTTACACCCTGCCATTTTTTCACATTTCCGTTTTACTATCAATGAAAAAATTATTTTCCAAACAACTAAACTTGTATTTTGGCGAGTGTCAGTCAAATCTTGAACGATGATCGGAATGCTTTGAGAAGAAAATTAGTATTCTCCAATCACGAAAATCATTTGTTCTCTTCGCTCACGTGTTTCTTCCCCATGACTTCGTTCATGCAAACGATTTTTATTGTTGCCATTTATAATCTGACAAATACGTTTTTAAAATTAAGAAATGTATAATGATCGATTTGCATTGAAATAATTTGTGCAGAATCAGATTAATAATATTAATGACATAGACAACGATACACATAAACGGGCACGAAAACCGTTAAATAGACATTAATTAAAAAAGGATGTTAAAAGAGAGAGAGAGTCCTGATACCTATATATATATATATTATGAATGGGAATAAAACACGAAAGAAATGGGTTGCTTTTCAATTTAATATTCTGTATGAATAATAGGTAATAAGTTAAATAAATATGTTTCTCATAAATCTCTCAAATTTCGGTATTAATCAAAAATGTTGTCATTTACTTCAATTTACAAGAAATTTTCTTTTATTGTTACAAAAAATTCTTTTAAATAAAGTATCATTGACGAGTCAAGTTTTGTTATGTAAATAAAACCTTTGTACACCAATTTAAATAAGCTTCTTGCATGATTTACCACGAAGTTTATATGAATAGAAAACAATACCAACAAAAAAGTGTAAACAATTCCAAATTAGTAACTACAATTAATGGAAAAATTCCTTTGGGATACCGAATTATTAATTTTTAATTCAGAAACATACTTTTATATCAGTATTTTGAAAATAAAAGATTAACAAAAATCATGGAATTTTTCTTCAAATAGCTTCAATTACGAGTACAATAAAATAAAAGAAAAAAAAATCTACTTAAAGCACAAAAACTTTCTTCAAAAAAGGTTAATAATTGTATTTGATTAAAACAGTCTATTTTTCCAATCAAAATTATTTTTTTATATTCATTCACAGCAAAATTAAGTTGCTTTGTTTCCTTTGTAGAGTGTTTTAAAATACTCATAGAGTTTAAACTCAAGCAACACATTGTTTAACATGAAGAATTATAACAAAAGAAGCTTTATTTTATTTTAAAAACAAAAGACATTTAATTTTATCTCTTTTCATTTTACCTTATAATTGATACAATATAAACTGAAAAAAATTCATAAATGAATTCCATGTGAAATAATTGTGTTTTTGCTTATTTGCATCATGCTAAAGAAATTGCAATATCAAAAACAAGTAATATATAAAAAAAATTATTAAAGTCATTTCCTTCTTTGTACAACAAAGAAATATTTTATTTAATTTTCTTATTGTTCGTTTGTGCAGCTAATATCGACTATACAATTTCTTCGTTTAGTTTTTTTGCTTCAACGAGATTCGATCAGAAACAAGAATAATAAATACGTTTTTTTCCGAACTTTTAATTTTTGTAATAAAATGAAATCATGGAATTCATTTTAAAGTGCATGTTATACTAAATAAACCTCAGAGTTTAAGTATGCTTTACAAATTTTACGTTCTATTGTCAAAAACTTATTATTTCTTCAAAGGTAGATTCGATCACATGTGGTTCTAAATATACAGGATTTTTTATATATATAAAAAAATTTAATTTTGATAATAATATAATTATCAACAGTACTTTAATGATAGAGTTTTATAATATTTCAACTCATAAAATTGAATATACTATCGATAAATCCACAGTTATTGCTAAATATCAGATTTATGATTGAGGTTAATGCGATATTTACGGAAAGGCCTGAATCTAATCACTCAAGGTAGGCCAGCGGAGTTCTTAATAAATATTATTAACCTATATGCGTCACAATTACTTTAAATTCTTTTGAAGAGAAAGTTGATACCAGGCATTGCAAATATAAGCATTTCCTACGGTTGGAATTTTTATAAATGCAAAAAATCCCAAGCAAATCTAGAAGCTCATTGACAAATAAGGTCTGACAATAATAAATAAGGTTTTTTTTTCGTACTTTTAATTTTTGTAATAAAATGAAATCATGGAATACATTAAAAAGTGCATGTTATACTAAATAATATACTTAAATTAAATAATTTAAGTATACTTTAAAAATTTTATGTTCTATTGTCAAAATCTTCTATTTTCTTCGAAGGAAGATGCGATCACATGGGGTACTAGATATGTAGGATTTTTAATCAAAAATATAATTTTAATTTTTTTAACAGATGGTACTCCAACTCAATAGTGTCTTTTTCTCCCATATAAAAATAAAATAAATTAAGTTCAACTAATGAATTTATATTTGAAATAAATGTATTAACGTCAAGCGCCAACCATTAGATGTTTAAAAAAATGTATTTGAACTTGAGTGGATGAATAAAAAATATTTTAATAACAATTGAAAATTTGAACAAGGTATATATAGAATTTGGATATATATATATCGGAATTGTATAAGTGTGAATCTATTCTCTCTCGTCAGTCGGGATTTATAATGAAGTTCAAATAGTTTAAGGATAAAAAATATACGCGTGTATGTATGACTTACATAATGAAGAATATATATATATATATATATATATATATATATATATATATATATATATATATTTTTTTTTTTTGGTTGTCCATTTTTAATCATGTTTTAAATCAGAGATTTACACCACATTTTTCTTCTTAAACTTTTTCTATATTTAAATCTAATCTTAGTTTCAAACACATAAAATTTTTGTGTTTAAAATATTCTTGGAATCGATGTATATTACTTGCATAGCTAACTAACATAAATGTAGTATCCAACAAAGAAAAAAGGTATGATCCATATTGATTTCATTGATTACACTGAGCATAAATATTAATTGATTGAAATTATGACATTTTATATGGTGAGAATAATAATGAAGCCTTAATTACCTTTATAATTGATCAATAACCAAATTCACTTCTATCATGGTTTTTATTGGACAACAATAAAAGAGGAATTGGTTTTGTTGTTGGTGAATCACAATCTGGGCTGTCTCCATTGTCGTTAAAGTTGACCTAGAGTACCAGTGTTGTTGTTGTTTGGCCAAGCATATTTTATCAGAGATTAACCGCTTCCCTTACACATTTTTTTAAAAAAAAATTGCAAAAAATCATCACATTTTTTTATTTTATTACTAAATAGTATTATTTTATTACTAAATACACTCATCACATTTTTTTTATTACTAAATACAAGAAAACGAAACAAAACAAAATATGTAGTTTTTAAGTTCAATTTTTAATTTTTAACTGGTATAAAAGCATATAGATTTAATATTAGTTTACTATCCCGAGT
>JAPDSC010031939.1:547-17603 GCA_026290005.1 Latrodectus geometricus | reverse complement strand
ATATATATATATATATATATATATATATATATTATGTTTATAAGTGTGCTGCACAATGCTTATTTTTTCTACTTATACATTTATTAAGAAATATGCTATATTTCTTAAAACTGTCATAGACTTCCAGCTTTTCTAGATTAATTTTGATCATAAATAGTAAAGTGCCTAGTGGTTTATGATTTGAAAGGCAATTTAAGGTTCATCTCATAATTGCCTTCCGGGATAAATTTCCGTACTGTCTCCTTTTGCAAGTAAGAAATACCGCATAATTACACACTGAGATAGACACACGTGTAGAAAACAGGAGAGCATCTGACGTCTCCCAGTGTTCAACAATGACTAGAATTGAACGCTTGACTTTTACCTCTGAAGACCACTAAGTTTTGTGAGTCTTCCTAGATTAAGTCAGTACATTATATTCAATACATTATTAATATCATAATTTCTTGTGCTAGTTAGTCTCATTTATTTTTTATTTGCGTATTACAAATATTTTTATTTAGCTTCTATTATGTGAATTACATTAAATTATTTTTTATATTTTAACCAAGTTTAACGTTCGTATAATATACGGGTAGTTATTTAATTCCGAACAAAATAACTTGATGCATTAAAAATTAATGCAGCAAATTAAAAATAAGTTGAACCTACACATTGGTATCATTCAAGTATGAGTAAATGTACTATTTGTTGTTGTTGTCGTGTGCCAGCAAGGCTGGCAATATGGGGTGCGCTGCTCCACTTTTCCAACTGAACCATATTTGGTGTGGAGTCCGACTTCCTCAGTACACACATGCCATAGGTACCCGTTTATAGGGTAGGCAACTATTCACACACAAAGAAAGGACAAAGACAAGAAAGGGAGAGAGAGAAAGTACATCCATGCCCCAGCCAGTATTCGAACCTGTATAGTGGTCAGGTACGCTAACCACTATACAGGTTGAGTGGCAAATGTACTATTTTATTTGTTATTATGCATTCACTCTATCTATACAAAAAAGATATAATATATATATATATATATATATATATATATACATTTCTATATATTTTTGTTTAAAAATATTTAAAATATTCAGAAATTTATGTAAAGGAATGCTTAACTAGATTAGGAGTTTGCAACCAAGTTTACACAAAATTGATCAAATAGAATGATAAGCCAAACAAAATTGTACTTATTATTCTGTTTTTGTGAGCTTTTGACTATAAAAAGAATTTTAAATAGTTAAAGAAAAGAACTTAGGATTCCTTTTTTTTTATCAGGCATAAGGATATCAGAAATAAAAAAAAATTCACTTTGTTCTATGTGATTAACTAATTAAATTCGAGGAAAACTTTCATAGTTTTAGAAAGTTCACGAATATTTCAATAATTGTTGTATCAATCAGTCTATTATCAATGTATTGTTTGGACAGATTGCATGGCTTACGAAATAACTTCTGAATTTAAAAATTTTGGTTTCCCTGATATTTTAGCTACCTTTTCAAACACGCATGATACACACATGTGTGTACATCATAATATTTGATAACAAATATTACGCTCTATACACAAGATTCAATAGGCATATATCTCAATAAATAAGATGAATAACTCATTTTTTATTCAATATCTTCTTGGTTTCTGAACTGAAAGTGTATCTCAAACTAAGCAGGAGATACACATCCTCTTCCTCTGTTCCTTAAATTTCAGGTTGTGTCACAAGTTAATAGAACTTGAAAATCTGATTTTTTTTCCCTAAGACTTCACAGCTCAGGCATCAAAATTCGAATCAAGAAAAATCTTGCCTTGTAGACAATTTTTCCCCTTATTTAGAAACCTATTGACAAGGATATCCTGTCCGGTTTCCTTCCGCGGACTTGTAGTTGACAAACGTGACAAGGGTTTTCATGCTTCACAGCACCAGCCTTCAGAATGCCTATCAAATATTTTCGGGACTTTTATGTTGCTCCTGAATCCGACCGCGACAAATAAAATTATTTACAACCTTCTAAATATAGGACCTCAAAGAAACATTTATATTTTTCATTTGAAAATAATTTTCTGGTATAATTCAATATTTTAGAGGATGAGAAATGTGCTATTAAAAACAATGGATTTACTAAATTTTGTTCAACAATTCTAAGAATTATAAACATCATTGGAAATAAATAACCTATAAAAATAGTATCAAATACTAATATTTCTTCAATAACTGCTTTTTTCTTAAAATTATTTTTGGTAATAATATGTAGTGTGAAATGGCATAGATATTATAATTGTTCTTTAAATGAAATTTCACTCTATTATTCAATAATTATATTGTAACTTATTATATTTTCATCAAATAACAAAAAATACTTTTTCTTGCATTCAATAAATTTATACTCTGTTAGAATGCCTTTCAAAACCACGCAATGAATCACTGTAACTCATTCAAGGATTGTGATAAATTACATATTCTCTTTTTCTTAAATTTTGTAATCAAATATTGATAATTGTTTTTCAAATTTGTGATAATTTTTATAAAACTATTTGATTGGTAAAAAGTTTATAAAACTATTTTTGATATATTGTTTATAAAACATTGTGATAATTTTTATAAAACTATTTTATTAGTGAAAAGATTGATTTCTAAATGTGTTACGTATATTGTAAAAATTAATATAATCATCAATACTTTTTCCGCTAATCTTAGAAAATCTCTAAATTGCTTACATATCTATTCTGACTAATACTGCCAGTCATTTACCTGGAGAAACATTATAAACTAAGAAGCTTATAAATGTTTGCTTACCTTAATTTTTTTATATTCTCAAAACTAAAAAAAACTGAACACGCTGAAAAATTTATACTGAAAAATACATATTATACTGAAAGTTATTGAGACATTTTACAATACTGAAAAAGAAATGTTTTAACGAAAATGTGGAGGTTATGCACAGAAAAGGTTTCTAAGAAGATGCATTAAAATCCATAAATCATACTGTATAAAAGGTGCATATTTTCATACAATTTCTGCAAAAGTCATTTTCAAAATTACTGTTAAATCTTTTTTCTTGGCAGTTAATCATCATCTTTTTTAAGAGTTGTTGTTATGGTTTTTGTGTTCCAGCCAAGCTGGCAATACGGGGTGCGCTGCTCCACTTTTCTAACTGAACTGTGATTTACACAATTCAGAATCCCACTTCCTCTTTACACACAAGCTATAGGTACCCGTTTATAACCATGCACAGAAGGGAATGATAAAGATAAGAAAGCGATAGTACATTGATGCCTGAATTGGGATTCGAACCCAAGTTTTCCCCATATGTATAATCAGGTACTCTGACCACTATATAGGATTGGTGGCTTTCTTAAGATCTTTTAAGAATATATTAAGTGCTTCATAATTGATTTTTTTGTAAAATGCCATTGGAATATATTTATTTATCAATTCTTTGAAATACAGATAGCTGAACCATTGCTTATTAAGTAAGTTATATTTACTAGAAATTTTATATTAAGGCAAAAATATACTGGAATATTTTTTTTCACTTGAAAATTAGCTGAAGATACTAAATAATTTACTGAGGTACATGTAAAGTAAATACATGGAATAAGAAATTTCCCCCCAAAAAAAGCATTCATCATTAAATTTATGTATGAAAATATATAGGAACAAAAGTATTTATTCACTATTTCAAAACATTACAATTATAAACGTCAATCATTAAATATTATAACTATAAAGTTTCATTGCAGCACTTACCAGAGTCAAAATATTTGAAAAGTATTTTGTAGTAGCAAAAGCTGCAATTTCAGAATTATGCAAACTTTGTCAGTGTTCATGCGTAAGAAATTTTAACATAAAATAACTAATACATAATAAATGAGGTAAATATTTTTTGCATAGGTTTTAAAATCAATTATAATTTATGTATAGAACCAGATAAAGTTCTAAAACATTGGTGTAATGCATAAATGTGACACATTTATTGTCTTCTTATGCTCTAGCTCAAAATGCAATCCGAGTATAAAATATTGTTTAAATCAATGCAACTATTTCTACTAAATATCATTTTTTATTAACCTTTTTCATTTACATCAGACTTATTTACATCATTATTAACTAAAAACAATTGGATTATAATATGCAAATAAGAGTAGTATACAGTTTTTAAGTTACATCAATTTTAATGTTAAACAAGGTATTTATTACACATTTTTCATTTTTTATTCACCAATAAGAATATATTTTCTGTGCATTGTTTTTACATACTTTGTACTGAAATTTAGCTTTGTCTCTAAAATATATCATGTAGTAAAAATAATTATCTAGGTTTACTTTTTAATTTATGGAGTAAGCGATTACTTTTAAAATAATTGTTACTTAAAAATTAATTATTTGAAACTATTTTATTAATTAAGGTAGTTTTTATTAATTAATGAGTCACAAGTATAGTATTTTGATAGATTTATAGTTTCTTCAAAACTAACTTTTATTTTTATAACCATAACAAGAAATAGTTTTCTAAATAAATAAAATTTTCAAACATTGCTGATTTATTTTAAATCAAAAGAAAAGACTTTCACTTATTTTTCAAGAAAAATGAATCTTCGTAAATTAGATTTACGAATATTTTTGTTGCATCTTTTCTTCGTACATTTTGAAAAAGTATTTGCTTATCTTGGAGGCGGGATTTGCATTTTAATTCGAGTTTTCAGAAATCATTTCCATAATAAAGATTATTTTATTTCTCCTCGATTCAATAAACATTCATTTTCCTCCATGTTTTTAAAGATAAGGAGAATTCTCACTAATTCTTTTCACGAATTTCTAGATATCACTCTAATAATAGAATTTATAAATCCAATTTGTAAGAAGGAAGATAACTGTTCCCTAGGGAATATTTTTATATTATTATTTCTTTCCACATTAAGTTATCCAAAATGTGCATGTGTTGGTTTCATTTTTCTCTTAAATAACAATGCGAATTGCCATATCCAAAGAAAAACATTAATTCAACATCCCCCAGTGCAGACAAGAGTGGTAAAATTAGTGTGTTACGAAATGCTGCAATAAGATTTCCATCTGCAAGCATGGAAGCGAGTTTTTGAAGTGTACCATAATCCTTGACGTCCTACTGTAATCCCGCTGTTTTCATTTCATTGCTTCCCCTTCAAGTGAAGTGACTTAAGACGTTGTGCTTAAGCACATAAGACGCCATGGCGAACGTCGCTTTTGGAATTGGTTAAACCTGGTGTGGATGCAGGACTTATTACACAAGATTGGCAGTAAATCAGCACTTGCACACATATCAACTAAGAAAAGAACTGCGTCTTAAACTAGATTAAAAGCAAACATGAGCTTAGTGGGATTCTTAAGATTATTTACTTTATTATTTTACAAGGGGAATAACTTAAAGAATTAAGAAAAGGCATTTGTTTTAACAGTGATTTGATGATAGAGGATAAAATTATTTACTTTACATACCTAGTAGTTTAATTAAGTCTTGAATTAATAATTTGAGGAACATTGCTCCAATTAAGGGTCATAAATCAACAACATAATAAACAAATATATTAGTAAAATAAACATACTAAATTATCAGGCATTAGAATGGGATTTAAAATTAAAATACTTCCGCCATTTTTTTGCGATTTGTGAAGAAATGTTTAAATAATTCTCTACAGCAATAATTACTTCATTGACTTTAATCATTTTATAAAAGTAATTGATTTTCATTAAATGTGAAATTTGAATTTGATGCTTTATCAAACACTTGCTAAAGTTTTTTTTTTTTTTTTTATTATTATCATTATTATTATTATTATTTAACCAAAGTTTTGAAAATGCAACAAAAATGCCTTTATATTTGCGCCAAATAAAAAACTCACATGATAAATAATTTAGGTGAATTATTTTTCTATAACAATTTAAAACAACTCATTACCATGAACATGCAAAATTTGAAATATTCTTTTTTAACACCATATTGAAACAATACTACCATAAATTATTTGAATAAAAGATTAATAATTTACAATAGTTATCAATAAAACTGAATAATTGCAAAGAGTTTCTTCTTAGGAAATGAGAAATTATCTTAATGTATTTTTAGATAATTTCGAAATATATATACCAGTTAAAAGTAAATATTAGAATGGGTGATATTTATTACAATTGGCATGAGAAATCAGTACAAGTAATAGTTATTCACTTATAAAGTTAAATATGTTTTATCAGTAATTTTAAATAACCAAATAGTACAGTTACCTGTTGTTTATATTAAAAATTCCATACCAATTTACCCATTTAGAATAAAGTTTATATATATCATCACATACTTATAAATCTATTCATTATGACATCTTTATTACTTATAATTTTTAAGCATAACATCGTACTTTTGGGGGTTACATAAAAATAACTATCATATTGAGAATTTATTACTAATATTATTTTAATAGTTTAACGTAATCCACAAGATGAAGAGTCACTGAGTCACTAGAAAATGGTTTATTCAACTAAAACACAATTTCAGCCGTTGTTAAGCAAAAAGAAATCGTTAAAGCATTTATTCTATCTACAAGCAAGTGCGTCACTGTACTTCAAGCAGTTCTATCGGGTTGTATACTAAAGAATGTGCTGAGTATTTTCCCTTGTTATTTAAGGTCTACTATCTGTGAAAGAAATTTCTTGAAAAGCAAAACTATTTGAATATTCAAATGCTTGACAACTTTTTTTTTTTTTTTTTTTTTTTTTTTTTTTTGGTTAGACTTCGCTATAGCTTTAAAACATTTTTCTCAATAGTTTGTCATCAGAGAGATATTGAGACAATCCACATAAATATTATTCATTTACCTCTCAGATGATATCAATTATACAGCTTTCAGTTTAAAATGTTACTTTACACATGCTGGTGTTAATTACACCTGCAAAAATTAAAAACCTGCTAATTATTGTAAGATAGTCACCAGCAATAATGTTTATATCTATAAATTGAAATGGCTTAGTTAAAATTAGAGTGGATCATTAACGTATCAATTATTTGTTGATTAAATACGTTTGTAAAAGGCAAATCTGACTTATATTTTTCTCCTGCGCTTTTCAGCAATAAGTCACAGTGTGTCATTAAATTTGAAATCGTAATTCTTAGTTATAATTAAATAGCTAATATTAATATTTTTATTATTAAATTAACTAATATTCATATTTTAATATTCAATTTAGTTCACTTAAAAATTTTTAAACATATTTGAAATTAACGAATTTTTTTAATCAATCAACTTCAAATTGTTTTTGTCGGGATTTTAAGTTCATACCTGATAATAATTACCATTATTTAAAATAATTTTCCTATTTTTGGCTCAGGGAATCCAGATATGTAATTTAAGTTGATTATGCATCAAAAATCCAAAAGGCGAAAAATAATAAGAATCATAGAATTTTCTATGGTTCAAAAAATGATCAACATAAGAAGTATGGATTCTTTATATTTATTTTTGGATACATTCTGAAATTACTAATACGCAATGGATTTAAATAATTAATTATAATAAATGTGCTAAACCATATAAGTTGGTTCATTCATTTAATGTATATTTTTATTCTATTTTATTATTAATGTGTGACTTTTAAAGAAATTTAAAATAATATAATATTTAAATATACATTAAATTTAAATAATTAATTATTTAATATGTTTTTATACATATTTCAATAAATGAATCTTAGTATTTTGTGTAAATATTTCAAACGTGTTTATATAAATAATAATACATAGCTTAAGTTAATAATTTTATAACACTTTATGTTGTTTTTTAAGCCAAAATTTAATATTTTGTTTTAAAATATTTTGAAAATTCATTTAATAGCTTTTAATATGAAATAACAACTTACATAAACGTAGTTATTATTTCATCTGTGTGTGGTAAAAACGAAATAAAATATCTAATTCAATGCTAAGAAATCATTATAACTTAATGTTACTATTTTCAGTTGAATACAGCTAAAATTTTAAAAATATGCGAATTATATTTCTCATAATAATTACATTTAAGATTGTACATACCAATATAGATCACTAGGTAAACGATGTTTCCTAGCAAAGATTTCAAGCATAATTTTACAATATTTTAAAATAAATTTTAGAAAATATTTTTTCAATTTAGATATGAAAATTAGATTTTTTAGTTCAATTTCATTTTAATTTAAAAACGCATATGTTTTCATTTTGATCATGGAAACCAGTATCATAATAATAAGCTTAATAATTCAAGAAGTGGCCGTAAACTCATGACTTTGCCTTTCTAGTAACATAGGTATAGCAATATGTATGTTATTCGGAGATTAATTATTAAAGAAGAAGATCTGAGGATATTTATCTCAAAAAAACAAATGCGGTTTTATCTGAAGTTAATATATTATGTATGACTTCGGGAGAGTTTATTTCAGAAAAAGAAGAAACCCAATTCCATTGAACCTCGGTGATGACAGGCAAACTCTTAGAATTTCAGATTATTATGTAAATCTCTACTACAACAGAAGTTCCAAAAAATTCTGAAGAGAAACAAAAAAAAATATTATTGAGTCTCATAAAAATTGCTACAAAATTCGTTCTTGAAGAAGTAAGTTACGGTAAAGGCACATTTTCCTATTATTATGTGGTGGAAACAACTTAAATAAACATCACTGTGTTTAAAGCGATTTTTTTCAAACTAAACAGTAGATTTAAGTATTCCATCTTTGTTCTCCTATTTCGTTTAAAGATGGCAAGCATTTTAAATTTAAATAAACTACCGATTTCTCGTATTTCGACTTTTCCTTTCTCTTGGACCAAGGTTTTCATGTTTCTTTTTTGTTATAGTATTCATTTAGTTTAACATTTTGACGAAAATGAATCTGAAAGGTTATTTTTATGTTTTATACCATGTTAACTTGTAAAGGAAGAATATAAATACTACTAAGGTTTCTTTCATTCTTGAAATGTGTTGGAAAAATTGGTTTTCAATTTCAAAATAAAATTCTATTCATTACATCATTTAATACACTACAAATTAAATTATTCAGTTGGTATTAAATATGTAAGCAGAAGTTTTATGTCAAAAAAGTTAAATAGTTTTTGTCGAAAATACAGTTTTGATTTTAAAATTTTGTTTCAAAATCAATTATTAGATCTAGATTATTATTTATAAGTTTAAGAAATCAGAGTTATATATAGAATGTTTTATCAACCTTAAATTAGAATTTTATTAGTTTAGGATTAAGAAAAACATCTAGTTTCATTTAATTAATTTACGCAAAAAAAGTTATGATGAAGTAAATGAAGGATATTTTACTCATGATAGCTCATTCAAAATGCTTTAATATCAGCAAATCTCATGTTTCAGTGTTTAATATTTTTTGCATTAGAAAAATAAATGTTAAATAATGCGATGGGCGAAACTTCGCATTCTTTATCTCATCAGCGTAAAAAGAATTCAATAGACAAAACAGCAAAGTTCTACAAAAATAAAAATTAAGCAGAAAAAAAAAATCAAGAAAAAAGAGGAAAATTGTTCAAGGCCTTCGAACATTTCTAATGGAGAAATGGCAAACGCGAACGCTCCATTGCATCGTGTACGTGGAAATAAAAAATGAAACTAAAAATAAGAAACAAAATAGCGCAACAGAAAACACAGTTCAAAAGGACAAATTCCGCCAAATCTTCCAAAGGTTAAAAAAGACAAACTACCCTTGTGGGAATAGTGTGTACAGTTCTTGAAGCAGCTGCTTTGACCGTAAATTTTCCATTCCTCTATTTTTCGTCCACCCTTCTTTCCTTTTCTGCTCCATGGACAGTTTGTGTCGTCATTGACAGATGCCCTCCTTCGGTGTCAGATGCGAGTATTTCCTAAGGCGTTTATGCTGCCCGATTTCTACTCTCGCGCTATCTTTTGCTGTAGCTTTCTCTCTATTCTCAACGCTCTGCTACTTTTTTATTTTACTTTCAGATTCTTCAGTTGCGTAAATAATGATTGTTGATGTGGAGCATTTTTACTCTTAAAACGGAAATAAAAAAAAACCCAATCTACTTAAAGAATGGTATATATGTCATTCAAATTAAAATAAATACTATAAATACAAGTAATTTTAAGTCTGTAAATGCACAATATCATTTTAAAACAATAACTATCAATGAAATTAATCAGTATATAACCTAGCCACAAACAACAGTTTATTTTACTCCAATATAAATAAAAATTCATTTTAATATGCTAAAGTATTACGTTTAATTTGTCTGATTACAATTTTAAAAAAATGCAACTTTTATCATTTAAATGATAAATTTAATGCACTTTTTTATGCGAGTTTTAAATTACAACCATTTTAGTACAATTTACTGTGAAGGATGTGAAATTTAATAAGATTTAAAAAAATATTACACACCCTTAACAAGTAAGGAATCTATTGCTCATTAGCAAAAGAAATGATGCTTGAAGTTTTATTTTTTTAAATGTGCATGTGTTTTTGAGAAACAAATATATCAAGAAGTAACATAAAAATTTAAATTACTAATAATTAGGAAATGAAATAGATTATCAAATTAAAAGAAATCAAAATTGAAAATATCATTTTTGAATATAATATTAATCATTTTTTATGATTTTGGTAGTAAATAGTCATTGATGCCTTTAAGATAAAAATAAGGTAAACATTTCTTAAATGTATTTATTGGTGTTAGCAATATTTCTAACTCTACTAATTTAATTACAATATTATGTTCGTTAAAATTGTAAATATTAAGTATAGACAAAGCCTTATATTAACATTTATGTTATTTCTACAAACATATTCTTTTCTATGCAAATTAATTTATATTATTACAATAAGTTTTAGGTTTCACATTTTGGGTAATGAAATCGATCGGCACAACCAAGTTATAAACAGTTTTCAAGCTAAAACAATTTTCGGTTTAACAATTTTCAAGCTAAATTGTCATCTAGTATCTGGTTATTTGAAATAGCTCAAAATCTATTTTCAACTGTATTTCCTAATTTTATTAGCTCTTGAGGGCAAAATAGGCTTTTGCCCTACAATCAAAGAAAGTTTGTAAACACATCTTGAAATTTAGATCCAATGACCAATTAAAAGTATGATATATCATATGAGCTGCAGCACATATTTTTAAACCACACAAATGCAAAACATCGGATCTGATCATGTGGAAATTGCATTCATAATCTAACCGAAAAAGATGTTCTTCGGATTAGTCTAGTTAAAAGTTAGTTAGGATTAGTTGCTGCACTGAGTGGACAATGATCTACAAGGGTGATTACTTTGGTACTTGTGGTGAGCAGGAAATACAGTGTGACATCACAGATTCTAAAGTTTGAATACGATTCCGGGAAGTAAATTATGCCTAAGAAGACAAGAGTAGTTCGGAGCAATTTTTAGCAAAGGTGTCTGCAGTCTCATTACCAACTATGTCTACATATGATGGTTCCGCTGCAAGTGAATTTCACTAGAAATGGGAAGACTTCAGTTTGCCTAAAATAGCCATGACGACATTAACTTCCACCTAATAGGAATTTGAATTGTGGCCTCGGTGGCCTGGTTGGCTAGGGCTTCGTTCTGGTTATCAAAAGGTGGTGAGTTCGAATCCTGGCTTAGCCAAAATCCGTCGTGTTCACTAATGGCATCTGGGGCACGTAAAATCTGTCGGGTCGCAACGTCGTCCATGTTCCCATTACAAATTAATACCTCTGGGGGTGGTTGGAGCCAAGTTATGTATCTTCACTGGTTTGAATCTCTAAATTATAAGATTCAGATGGTGCTGCCATCTATGAGCCAAAAGTAGTACTTCCACCTTCGTATGAGGGTGTTCAATTCAGAAACGGAAGACGCTCTCTCTCTCTCTCTGACTTCATTTGGCTAGTCTCTTGACGGCGTTGCCAAGTGTCAACAGTAACGACAACAACATAGGAATTTGAAAGATATTGGATAGTTCCGCTCAGCTACCACTCAAAATCTATATATTTTACAAATTAGAAAGGGAGAGGCTAGTTTCTATGCTAGCCTCAGACACAAGTAAATTACTTCTATGGGAATTAATTCACTGCGAAAGATGGAACAGCCATCAGGATTTTTCTTTTTGACATGGGACGAAGTGTTTTGGCATCGTATATAAACTCCCCTACCACAACAAGAATCTTCATTCACGTTACCATCTGTATAAATATGAGTAGCCTGCCTTAGAATATTATTGATTTGTTTGAGATCATTTACGCAGATATACGAGGATATTAAATAGTTTATTACTTGACTATGAAGGTTTGTATAGAAATGCTCTCCAAAAAGACTTTTAGATGAATCAATACATAAATTTAAATACTGTGACTAAACAGCTCTATACATGAAAACACCCCATCCCATTTTGCTAAATGAAGTAATTTTCATGAGTCTCTGATTGTTATACCAGTCCCACAAGTAGGCTGATGTTCCATTACTGGAACCACAGCTCAGAAATTTATTAAAATATTTTACAAGATTTGAATTTCTCCGAGAGCTGAGTGGTTATAAGTCAACATCAAAGAGGGTAATACCATTGAGGTAAGATAAGAATGCCCATAATAACATGAGATGGATCCTTTTGAATGTTTTGAGACTAGTCTTAGAAGCTCAACAATATACCGCGTATCGATATTTATGAATTTGTCTAATAAAAGCCAAATAATTATTGTGAATGGTAGTAGCATTAGTTCTCCATTCGTGCTTAGAGATGTATTTTAAACTTTTTAGATACTTTCTTCAATGGCAGATGGAAATGTATTTACAGCTGGAAATCAATTCCTTCAAGCAAAATTCCTTCAAGAAAATTCCAAATTCAAACCATACCATTTGTGCCAATAATAGTGAAATACGCAGTAATCGATTTTGAAATATTAAAAATTACTTTATGATGTTCTGAAAACTAAACACGCCTGCAAAAGTTTCATTATGGTTTCTCTCCAAAACCAAATATCTTCACCAGAACTCCCGCAAACAGTGTCATTTACAAACATACAAACTTCCTACTTCATGGAAACAATTTTTCAACACCGCTAAAGCAAAAAAAGTGAAGAGATTCTGTCTAAGAACAGAATCCTGAATAGTCCTTTTGTATTAAGCCTAAAAAACTTATCACACACTATACAAAGATAAAATTTGTACTTTTGTTAAGTGTAGATAACAATAGGTAGTGTAGATACAAATGTTAAGTATAGCTACAATAACACAGCTAGAGATGATCAAAGAGGCTTTGGATTCATTTTCGGGATGCACCAAGCAGCTCATTCCGGCTCCACATATTGCAAATTTGATTTGGTGTAGCACGGGTTCTATATATTGGATCAAGTGTTGTGCAAACATGAACCACAAGTTTTTGATTTGGGACAGATTGATGGAACAGATAAGCCAAGGAAGCAATATATAATCTAATGGATTAAGAACTCTCGAACTTTGCGTGTCACGTGTGGTCCACCCTTGGAAAAACCGCATGTGCTGAGAGTATGGAAGTGAATACAAGTGCCACTATCTCAACTGGTGTTGAATTTCTAGTCTACCAACAATACATTTTAAAGAGAGGCGGTGTGAAAACCAGTACCATCCCAAATTATGCTGCCAAATTAGAACTAATATGTTAATACATAACGGATTTTTCCACGGTGTTTCAAGATTCAAATTCAACCATCATCTGTTGCAGACAAAAGAAATTTTCGTTAGTAAAGACATCGGAGCTCTATTTCATTGAACAAAGTTCATCGTTCATTACAATGTTGATGACGCAAAAATCTTCGGTTCGGGTCAATTATAAACAAAGCAACGGACCTCAAAATTTTTAATAGATAAATATGCTTTCATTTTTCTACAAGAAGTTTGCTTTAAATCTGATGATGCTACAATGAATGAATATTTTAAGACAGTAGACTGTCTAAAATGTTTAATATTTTTAATAATTGTGAATAACATTTTAGGAAAAAATTAAAAACATTTTAAACAGTCTACTCTAGACAGTTAATATAACTTGTAAAAAAACCTTTTTAATTAAAATCTTGAGAATATTTTCTTTTCAAAATCTTTAAATACAAGTATATTTAACTAAACACAAAATTAAAATACATTTTTTATTTAAATTGTTGTTATACCGTTTCTAATAATGTTTTGAAATATATATATATATATATATATATATATATATATATTTGTAATTGCTGAGTGTTATATAATTGTTCATTATTTTGTTGTAGGAATTTTTCTTATCGATATTATTTTAATCAGATTTGATTTCCATAATCGTTAATGACTGTAAATTATCAAATAGTTTTAATTAAGGATTGAATTCTATTCATGCTTTAAGCATGGCATGAATATAGCAATGTCCATCTGAAATAGGCATTGCGAATATGAAATTCGAATTCTGCGTATTGCTGTTTTATATTGCATTCATTATGTGGAATATTTCTACTAAATCTAACTCTGTAATTCCTAATCTAATTAGGAATAACTTCGCCAGGGTAGAATATCGAATAATAGCTTTATAACTATTCGCTCTGCTCTTCATATCATGTCAGATAACCTATGTTTAATCATCCTCGCCCACAAACGAGCATGGGCGACGAATCCTTCCTGATTAAGGGCATAAACCTTCCATTGAACACGCTGGAGTAGTGCAGCTGCCTTATCTATGGTCATGCAAGTACAGACTTAGAATAATCATTCATCATGGAATGAGGGGAAGTAATTTGCACCATTGCATTTATTCGCGTCTCGCAGTCCTGCCGTTGGTCGCAGAAATCCCGCACTAATCTTCCGCACTGACATTGTATTTCGTAGTTCAATTCTCTCCAGTTATGTTGTTGAATAAGAATTTGGCTCGGTTATTAGGATCAGGATTCTGTAAATGGTAATTAATTAGATAATCCTAATTTTCTTTGAAAGAATTGTATTCAATTTCCAATTACCTAAGCACATAATTATAAGCAAATTTATGTTTCATTGAATTTATGCTGCAGACATTTAAATATTATTGGGATAAGGTCATAATATGCAGTTTCTCTATCAATATGTATTACCTAAAATATATTATTTGTAAATCACTGAATAAAATAACGATGCTAAAAATGTTGACATTAAAATAAAACTTTCAAAGTTTGCTTAAAAAAATAGTTTAATTTAAAAATAAAAAAAAAAAATAAAAACTTTATTTTACATAAAATTATTGCATCAGTTTATTTGTAAAATCAAAGATAAATTTATGGCAATATTATTTCAAAGTTAGAAGGATAAATTTGATATTCTTTAATACCGATTATTTAATATTTTAATTAAAAACTACATATTCCATGCCATATACAGTGGGCGAAAATAGTTGGTATATTTTATGGTTTAGAATCGCCAAATTCTCCAGCACTTTTAAAAATGATAACATCATCGCATTCAAATTATCTTTAAGTCATAATCTTATATATTCTTATAGCTGCAAATTTAATACACTTACTGCCTGAAGATCCACGCACAAGTTAATAACTTAAAATCTGATTTTTACTTTTGATGAATTAAAATTTTTAAAAAGTAATACAACTATAGTAGTGCTTTTATGAAAACTTAAAAAATACGTTGCTTACAAAGTTACCAAAAAATGCACCAAGTTACCTAGAATCAGAATTTTCATTCTTTCTAAGTAATTATTCATCAACAACATGTTAATGTACATTAACTGAAAATGCATTTAGAAAGATTGCCTATTTAAAAGATAAATTTCAGGCGAAGCTCAAAGAAACTTCTTTTTGAATTCCTTCTATGTTTTCAATGATAAACAATTTTTAATTACTTTGCACTACAATCTTTAATTATGGAAGACAATTATATGTTCTAAAGCAATAGTTTAATGAATTTTATTCAAACATCTTCATGAAAAATTTTAGGATCTAAATAAAATATGGTATACTTGCTTTAGTTAGCAGCAAAAATTATTCAGATATTATTTAAAAACAACTTAAAAACTAAAAAAATTATTTCTCAGCTTTTGAAAGTTGAAGTTTAGATTTTTCTCATTGAAGAGAATTCCTTAGTATTAGATAGTTCACAATATACAGCCATAAAAATGACTAGAATAAATTTATTAATAAATAAATACATTAAAGAAGCCGATATATGTATAAAAGCTTCATATTTACAAACAGTTTTTGTAAATATTCTGTCATCTAATGAAGATTTAACTCTGTTAATATTATAATCAATTATAAGAAGCATCATTGTAATTATTTTATTCTTTATAATACCATATTTTTTATAAATATCTGTATGCTTAAAATCCTGAAAATTTTCAAAGAAGAATGAGTGATTCAAATATTCTAGTTTAGCACACAATTATAGACTCTTATAAGAATGTTACATCATTCATTAAGGTTAAAGTTTTGTTGTTGTTTCTAATGACACTTGACAAAGCCAAGCCTGCCCGTATGAGACTAGGCGAAGGAAGTCAGTGAGAGAGCGTCTTCTGTTTTTTCAATTGAGCACTCTCATATGAAGGTGAAAGTACTACTTTTGGTTCATGGATGGCAGCACCATCTGAATCTTCCAATTTAGAGATTGAAACCAGAGAAGATTCATAGCCTGGCTCCAGCCACCCCCAGAGATATTAATTTATAATGAGAACATGGAAGTCATTGCGACCTAGCATATTTTACGTGCCCCAGTCACAATTAGTGAACACGACGACCTTCAGCTAAGCCGGGATTCGAACTCACTACCTTTTGCTAACGAGAACGACACCCAAACCAACCAGGCCATCACGGTCCTTATTTTTAATTTGTGTACAGTATGGTGTGTTTGGATATCAAATATTATAAATTTCTTACTGATAGTAAAATAAATCCATAATTTGCTCCATAAGCTTTCAATACTATGTACTATAAAAGTTTATCGTAAGAGTCATTCGGATTCAATAGATAATTATTTCTATGTGCATAAATATTCATAACGAATAATTTGTATTATTGCTTTGCATTGTTTCATTGCTGTGCTAAAAGTAATATATATATATATATATATATATATATATATATATAT
>JAPDSC010031933.1:198494-240164 GCA_026290005.1 Latrodectus geometricus | reverse complement strand
TTGACGTCTTGAAAAACTCAAATCGTTTTCTTGTGCGATTTTTTTTTTAATTTTTGGCACATCAAGATTCAATAAACTTCTTGGAACAAGTGAATCGTGAAATCTTTTTCATGAATCCAACAGAGGAAGAATTTTCACCCGTGAAAGCAGAAATATTGCGTGCATATTATTGATTGAGTATTCTGCCCTGTTCTACAATTATACCTCAATGAATGTAGTCTGAAGAATAACAATTGATGTTTGCATGATCTTGGTCGATTGAGGTACATTTCACAAAGCTTCCATTGTTTTGAATTCCTCACTAAAGATACTTGTTTTACAATAATACAAGGAAAGAACAATGATATCACGGCAGTGCCTTTATGAGCAAATCTTGATTCTGCTTACAACATTCCTGCAATTCAATTAAGGTCTGAAATCATCTTGAGATGGGATTACTAAACAATTCTTTTGTATCGCAATACTTGTCCTATAACCAGTATAATAGTTTGAATTGGTTTCGAATTCTATTTCCGTACCCATAATTTACTTTACTAATAAATGATTAAACCAGCGCTATATTTCTGATATTTTTTTAACATATTCTTAGTTTTTTATCTTCAGATGCTGTGGGGGATCACATTTTTACAAAACAATATGCACATTTAGATTGTATGAATTGTTCAAGGGTTTCATTTGATTCATCAAACTGTATTGTTTTCTAGGTATTTCTATTTTCTTAAACAATTGCTAATAAAATTCATAAGATTACAAAATTGAAAATAAACAACCAAGAATACTCTGTCCACTGATACTACCTTTTTTTTTGCAAGTGTGGTAATAACATGGATTGCTATTCTTCAAAAATACATTCAAGATCTCTTTCATTCAATGTCGCAATGTATAGCACAGTAATTGTTAGTTATCATGCATAGTGGATGTTTGCTGATTTTATATCCTCTTTATCCCATAGGAAGCTGAATTTTCCATAATATAACTTATACTTTATGTTATCTCTGAAATATATTTATTTCTGATATACATGAGAGAGAAACTTGAGAAAAACTTCATAAGCGGATGGAACAGAAATACGGCAGTTTGCACTAGATCAATATTGCAATCTGACAGCAAGCTACTTGTATACAGTTTCTATAATATTTGAAAATGAATGAAACACATTAAATTACTTCGTTTTGTTGTAACTGATATTTTTGAGAGTTTAAATAAAGTTTTAATTTTTACTCAAGCAATTTTACTTTGCAGTTACTAATTAATATAGAGGGAGTTCACACATTTTTGTAACGTTTTTGCAAGAATAAATATAGAAATAAATATAAGAATTTTATTTTTTAATATGTTCAGTCAGATAGCCCTTTCTTTGAACTATCACATTACACCTTGATTTTCAAGATAAAAGTCTTTTTCTTAAAACAAAAGTCTGATATTGTTTTACTCCTTCTTCACAATCATCCAGACTTCATCCAATGTTTTAGATGCTTCTTTTGTATGTTAGCTTATATGTTTTTAAAATCCAAATGTACAGAAATTCATAGATGACATGTCATGGAACTTGGATCGGAAGTATTTAAAAGAAATAACTTCAATTCGGGTTTCATTTCTCATATTACAAAAATAAAACAATAGATTTAGAAATATGGCTTGGAGCCTTATCCTGATGGAACTTAATATAGTGTTGATTGTTCTGATGGAATTTCTTCTTTAAATAGAGTATGTTAAAACATACTTCTGATAAAAATCATGATAAAAATATAAATCTGATAAAAATAAAAATTTTTTTTACTTTCCTTACTTTAAGTTTTCTGTCATAAGAAAATCCAGTAATAACCATAAAACCTTTAGAAAATTACCGAGTTTTATTTTCCCCCAGCCAAATAATCTTCTTGTAAAAATCTGCAAATAATTTTACACTGAGAAACATGTTTCGGCGTTAAACGATAATCTTCGTGTTTATATATATACATTACATGCTAATTATGTCACTTATTTTACATCAGAATAATAGTATTTCCCCATAATATAAAAATACAGCCTTCGATCCATTATTTTTCAGCGTCATTTTAAAGCAAAGAATATTTTTAATACTGTAGATGTTAATTAAATCCTATTACAATTTGATGTCAATTTATCTATAATAATAAAAGCAAGTGTAATGTGTCTGTCCGTCTGACCGAGCTCTCCAGCCAAATCTATCGCACGCAGGGACCTGGAATTTTTTACACGGAAGCACAAGGGGGCTGGCCACCAGACCTCGAAGCCCGATTTTCGATTTTTGAATTAGAAAAATTTTAAAAAAATTATTTATAAAACTTCTTCTCGAGATCGCTGCTCGCCGATAGCTGATTCCGGGGTTATAGATAGATAATAAAAGCAAGTGTAATGTGTCTGTCTGTCTGTCCATTTGAAATTTGTTCGTTACCAATGTCAAATTATGGTAAAACTATACTTTAAGGTGGCCCCTTGGCAAACATGGCGATTTTTGTTTGGCTATCGTTTTTATTGGCGATTTTTGTTGGCACAGACAATGAATTCCCCTGTTGCTATCGGAATATGATTGGGGTTTGCCCGGCTTGGCGATCAATCGCGATTACAACTTTGCGAGAATCAAAGAGGCACCATAAAGTATATTCCTAATTTGAATGTTGTTAGCTTGGTTGTTTAAAAATGCCGCCATTTCCCCAATTTTTACATGATTGTTATTAACTGGAAAAAAAAGAAATAAAAGTTTCATTCATTTAATGTCGCTGAATTCGGATAACTATTCCCTTTTTGACTAAAAATTTAGTCAAAGGCAACCTCTATGATTATAATGATTTCTTTTACTGAAATTCGGAAAGTTTTCATCATTCGCACTTACAATATGAAATAACTTTAATTTGAATCGAAGTTTATCTATAACGTAGTAAGTTTCATTGAATATAAATTAATGTTTTGATTGCTATCAATATTAAATCCGACATCAATTTTGAAACATGGAATATTATTGTATTAGTCTGCAATAATATAAACATGTAAGAAGTACAACAGCGGTAAGTTATGATAGGAACCATTTTCCTATTAACTGAGAAACTAGCGCCCTCTATTCCAAACTTTACAGAAATTTCTAGACGTTTCCAGAAGTAAAAATTGTTACAGTTATTTAAAACTGTAAAGGCTGGTTTGAACATCCACGTGAGAAGGTGCTACGTGGATATGATACGCGAGTGAAGTGAGACAATTTGCAGAATTTCACATTCTAATTTTGATTTGATAAGCTGCGTTACTGTATAGTTTACTTAAAGCAAAAAATTCATCACATATTTTCATTTGAATATTTAATTCCCGTGGGAGAAGAAATGGATCCTAAAAAGCCTGAAGAGAAACCTGGTGAGAAAAAACCCGGACAGCCTGATGATAAAGGAGGAAAACCAGGAGAAAAGAAACCTGGGGAAGAAAAAACTCCACCTACAAAGTAGAGGATCAGCTTTTATGGAAGAATAAAAAAAAAAAAAATGAAGCCAAAATTATGAGTGAGTGATAAAATGTTATTATTTATGTTTTAGAGAATAACTTATAATAATCAAGATGAAATCTTAATTTTGCATTTTAAAATTTGAACTTTACTTACCCTTATAATTTTTTCCGCCTTTAATAATTTCGGTTAATTCCCAGTGAACGGTACGCTCCTTATACGGTACGCATATATACAACGGTAATCATATATACAATTATAATTAATTGTATATAATAATGTATAAAATTATATTATTTGTATAAAATAATATAATTTTATATTATATAATGATATTAATTGTATATTCTATAATTATATTAATTGTATAAAAATAGCGCACCGTACACTGGGATACAGCCAATAATTTCTTTTTATCCCTTTTAAGTTATAAGTATGATGCTTTTTGTTTTTCGTGTTTGGAATTTTATATTGTTAAACTGGCTGATTGTGTATGTGTGTATTATAAAATTAATTCCATATTCTTTTGTTGGTTAAATTGCACTTTAGTTCCCCTACTTCACCAACTCGCGAATTTGATGCGCTTTTTCACTCATGCTCATTAATTATCCTTTTGTTTTAGTCTTTTCATTGGTCGCTAATTAAGTTTCACTTTGAAATAGCCGTAGAATTTTCGCCATGGCATCGGCGATTTTGAAAACGCGCCAAGTAGGGGACCTAAAGCGCATTTTCACCTATTAAGGACTTTTTCTACAACGGATCTAGATATTCATTTGCATTATGTCGAAAAATTGTCATCAGTGTTTTGAATCTTAGGTTAAAATGTGCTTTAGGTCCTTGGCATGAATAATTTTAGTTGGTTATAAATTTTGTCATTCTTGGTAATCCTACTTTGATACACTAGATACGATAAACGTAACGATTTCTAGAATTCTTATTTTGCCATTTCGTTCTGCCTGGACGCTTTTTTTTCCCG
Source organism: Latrodectus geometricus (assembly GCA_026290005.1). Classification (NCBI taxonomy): domain Eukaryota; kingdom Metazoa; phylum Arthropoda; class Arachnida; order Araneae; family Theridiidae; genus Latrodectus; species Latrodectus geometricus. Next base: position 235,740 of record JAPDSC010031933.1, on the reverse strand, counting down.
TTTGTCACCAAAGGTATGGGACCTTTGGTGACAAATTGAATCCTGTCTCCTAGGATTGTACCATTAATTTAATTCATTTAATGTTAATTGAAAATTTTATTTTGTAAAAATATTTTTTTTTATTTAAAATGTTTGGAAAAAACAGAAAGTTAATGATGGAAAAAGCAGAAATTTTGTGATTTTTTGTTACGCATAGTAATGCCATTTGGCGACTTTATAACTTGCACCGGTGAAATGAAGAAGTACCCATTTTCATACTATATTATTGACTCAATACATTCTTCAGGAAATTCTAATTATTATTCATTTTAGCACAAACGAATAGCAGTTTATTTATCATTCAAGTTTTCTCAAATTCTTGAAAGCAAATAAAAACTTTGAAGAATTAATTAGATACACTTAAACTTTTTAATAAGAAATCGTTAGGAAATCAAACTTACATCTAATTTTAATTTATATAAAATATTTCTAATTAAAATCATTAAACTAAATAAATATAGAAAATGAACAAAAATACTTGATTCCTTAAGCAAAGTTATTAAGAAAATCTACAAGGAATCAAACTTTTTTTTATTTGAATTAGAATAAAAATGAAAAACGAAAATCTGAAATCTTTCTATCACCAAAACCACAATAAGTGAAGTATTATACTCAACATTCGAATTACAAATGCCGAAGACTTCAAATTTGTCGATTCGATTTGATTTATCAAAATAAATACCATGTAAGCCATCGCAACGGACACGGTTTAACATAGCAACCAAAGGGGGGAAAAAAAAAGAGATTGGTAAAAATTTACTGTACGGTCGCTCTTGGCGATTTTTTAAAAAATCGCAAAAAATCTTGCCAACCTCGCCAATCTGCACAAGTGAAGTATGAAAATAAGTAAAATATTCCATTTTTCATTGGTTGGTTCCCAGTTTGTCAAAATCTCCCATTTTTTATTGGCAGGAATCCTTCATCTGCGATTAATCAGAATTAGTTGGATTGTCAGAAAATGTTATTTATCGCCAACTTTGGAATATCACGCCAAGAGCGACCGTACAGTAAATCTGAGCCAAGAGATTTTATTGTTTTTCTTAATTTTTGCAATGGGAACTACTTTGATATACTCCCCCCAAATCAGATATTTGGCGACTTTTTTTCTCGCCAAGCAAAATACCTGTTTTTGGCGCCTTTTTTTCTCGCTAAGATGGGGCTGGCCACCAGACCTCGAAGCCCGATTTTCGATTTTTGAATTAGAAAAATTTTAAAAAAATTATTTATAAAACTTCTTCTCGAGATCGCTACTCGCCGATAGCTGATTCAGGGGTTGTACCAGTTCCTTTTCAGAAACAATGCTGGCGACCATCTTTTGGAAAATTTTCCGTTTTTTTTTTTTTTTTTATTGTACTGACACAAATGTTATATCATTGGAAAGAGCTTTAAAAAATAAACATCTTTTTCGCTTACGGCTTTTTCTTAATTTCAATATCTTCTGAGATGACAGCAACTTTCGAATTCATATATCCGTTGGGGAAAAAAAATCAGACGGTTTTTTTTTATTTTTTATAAAGTTTTTGTTCTTCAGTTTTTGTTTCTTAATTTGCATTATGGTGTTGCTATTATTGTGATTTGTTGCTATCATTTATTTTCAACTTATTAAATCGATTCATAACAATTCATTTCTTTTTTGTAGCTTTAGCTTGCTGTTTTGATGACACATTAAATTTTTTTTTTCAGAATTGCATTTTTTATAAAGTTTTTGTTTCTTAATTAGCATTTTTTTTATAAACTTTTTGTTCTTCCTTTTTTGCTTCTTAATTAATATTAATCGCAGTTTTTTTGACTCACTGATATTATTATTTGTTTTCAAATAACGTTCGATTGTAACATTTGATTTCTTTATTCTAACGTTAGTTTGCTGTTTTAACGATACATTAAATCGATTAATTACAATTCATTTTTTTTTTGTAGCTTTAGTTTGCTGTTTTCATGACACATTAATTTCTTTTTTTTTTTTCAGAATTGCATTTTATAAACTTTTTGTTTCTTAATAAATATTAATCATGGTTTTTTGACTCACTGATCGTGTTGCTATTATTTATTTTCAAATAACGTTCGATTATAACAATTGATTTCTTTATTGTAGCGTTTTCTTCAGTTTGTGTAATCATTCTTCTGTTGGTTGCTTACCTTTTGCTTTTCAGATTTTAGAAGAAATATGCCGCAGCCCCCTCGAAAAAAGAAATGCTTGGAAAATAAAAAGCGACAAGAGAGAGAAAGAAGTCGAAGAAGGAGACAAGAAGAAACCACCCCAGAAAGAGAATAAAGACAACGACAGGATGCAGAAAGAAGTCGAAGAAGGAGACAAGAACAAACCACTCCAGAAAGAGAAGCAAGGCAGCGACATGACACAGAAAGAAGTCGAAGAAGGAGAGAAGAAGAAACCACCCCAGAAAGAGAATCAAGGCAGCGAGAGGACGCAGAAAGAAGTCGGAGAAGGAGAGAAGAAGAAACCACCCCAGAAAGAAACTCAAGACAGCAACAGGTGAGAGAAATTAATCAAAGAAGAAGAGAAGAAGAAAACACCCCAGAGAGAAACTCAAGACTGCAGAGAGTTACAATTGCAACAACTACTGCTCGAATGCGTCTCTGGAGGCATTTAGAAAATGCGGCATTCGATTATGAACCATCATCTGATTATGCTACTCATCCTTCGTGTCTCATCGGCTCAATGTCGCAAACTTGCCAACACTGTGAGGCGAAGAAATGGAAAGGTGAAGCCCCAGGTATGTGCTGCAGTGGAGGAAAAGTTCGATTATCACCGTTAATAGATCCTCCTGAGCCCCTACGCACTTTCCTCATTGGCCAGTCTTCACAGGACAAACACTTCCAAGCTAATATCAGACGCTACAATTCCTGTTTCCAAATGACCTCTTTCGGCACAACAAAAGAAATTAGAGAGCCTGGATACATGCCAACATTTAAAGTTCAGGGTCAAGTTTATCATCGCATTGGCAGTCTACATCCCCTACCAAATGAAGAGCCCAAATTTATGCAAGTTTATTTCGTTGCCAACAGAACAGAACAGGCGCAGAAACGTTGTAGGAATGTTCCAGAAACCAGAGAGGACATAGTACTTCAGTTGCAATATATGCTTCATCATGAAAACTCCTACGTCCAAAGCTTCAAATCGGCCATGGAAAAGATCAGTCCTAAATTAAAACTCCTTATTTTAGCCGACAAAACCCCACGCGGTGAGCATGAAAGGCGGTTCAACGCTCCGACATCATCAGAAGTGGCTGTAATAATGGTTGGAGAACAGCATGGGGCAAGAGACATAGTTTTAGAAGAAAGGAGTGGCACCATCAGAAGAATTGCCGATACCCACAGGTCTTACGATGCACTACAGTACCCACTTCTCTTTTGGCAGGGGGAAGATGGTTATCATTTTGATTTGCGCCAAACAAATCCAACTACGGGAATGCCACAAACAAAGAAGATTTCTGCAATGGACTTTTACGCTTACAGGATCATGATGCGCTCCTCAACATTCAACATTTTACTGCGAAGCAAAGACCTGTTTCATCAGTTTATTGTGGACATGTATGCCAAGATTGAATCCGAAAGGCTGCGATACATTCGATTGAACCAGAAGACGTTGAGAGTGGAACAATATGCCCATTTGAGGGATGCCGTTATGAATGATGGAAATGTTGCTGACATGGGACAGTTAGTTATTTTACCGTCCAGCTTTACAGGGGGGCCCAGGTACATGCACGAAAGGACCCAAGATGCGATGACCTATGTGCGAAACTACGGTAGACCGGACCTTTTCATCACCTTCACCTGCAACCCCAACTGGAAAGAGATACAAGAAGAACTTTTCGATGGACAAAAGCCCCAGGATCGCCATGATTTGTTGGCAAGAGTCTTTCATCTCAAGCAAAAGGCACTCATCAGTCTTATCACAAAGGCGAAGATTTTTGGTGATACTCGATGTTACATGTACACGATAGAGTGGCAGAAGAGAGGACTTCCTCACGCCCACATTCTGGTTTGGCTGAAAGACACCTTGCACGTCCATAGGGTCGATGATTTCATCAGCGCAGAAATCCCGGATCCAGAAGAAGACCCAGACCTCTTTACCACGGTCACGAAACAAATGGTGCATGGCCCCTGCGGACGCATAAATCCCCGCTCTGTTTGTATGAAGGATGGAGTCTGCACGAAGCGATACCCTCGCCAGTTCTTGAAAGAGACGCAGACGGGACAAGACGGATATCCACTGTATCGTCGTAGAAGCCCTGCAGATGGAGGTTTTACAGCAAGCATCAATCTACGAGGATCAGAAGTTTCGGTGGACAATGCCTGGATCGTTCCTTACTGTCCACTACTATCCAAAATTTTTAACGCACATATCAACGTTGAGTACTGCAATTCTGTCAAGTCCATAAAGTATGTATGCAAGTATGTCAATAAAGGATCCGACATGGCTGTATTTGATGTCACCAGTGGAGCCAATGAACTGAATGAAATTCATCAATATGAGATGGGAAGATACATTAGCAGCAATGAAGCAGTGTGGAGAATACTCAACTTTCCAATCCACGAACGTCATCCCACAGTCGTTCATCTAAGCGTCCACCTTGAAAATGGCCAGAGAGTGTACTTCACTGAAGAAAATGCTGCTGAACGGGTCCAGGCACCCCAGGAAACAACGCTCACATCTTTCTTCAAGCTGTGCACCCAAGATAACTTTGCTCGCAATTTACTTTACAACCAAATTCCAAAGTACTACACATGGAACAGCATGAACAAGAGTTGGAACCGCCGTAAACAAGGACAAATTGTTCCAGAAGAAACAGGAATCAGGTCTACTGATGCCCTTGGCCGTGTCTACACCGTCCATCCCAACAACTCCGAATGCTTCCACCTTCGCCTATTACTACATGAAGTTAGAGGCCCAACATCATTCACGGATTTGAGAACCGTTCAAGGAAGAGTCTGCAACACTTTCAAAGAGGCCTGCCAACTTCAAGGACTTCTGGAGAATGACGAACACTGGAACACGGCGTTAGAAGAAGCAGCTGCATCTCGATCACCCAAGATGATGCGTAATCTGTTTGCTGTAATGCTTCAAACGTGCTCCATGTCGGGCCCTGAACAGTTATGGATGAACCACAGGGAGAACCTGTCTGAAGACATACTGCATCAAGCAAGGATCCAGCAGCAGAATATGGACCTGGACTACAATGAAGACATCTTTAACAGAGCCCTAATCTACATTGAGAACAAGATAATATCTCTAGGAGGATTGAACCTGAAAAGCTTTGGACTTCCCCAACCTAACAGAAACAGCGATTCTGCCATCTCCAGTGAAGTAATTAGAGAACGAAGTTATAACATGGATGTGCTCGCAGCTTATATACAGGAGAATGAGCCTAAATTGGTCCAAGACCAAAAAGAAGCCTTTGACAAGATTACTAGAGCAGTTTTTGATAGGCAAGGGGGTATATTCTTTTTGGATGCTCCAGGCGGAACCGGGAAGACGTTTCTTATCAACCTTATTTTGGCAAAGGTGCGGCACAGAAATGAGATTGCCCTGGCTGTCGCTTCATCCGGCATTGCTGCTACACTCTTGACAGGTGGTAGGACTGCTCACTCGGCGTTCAAGTTACCTTTAAATCTGACAAGCACAGAGACTCCAACGTGTAACATCCCAAGGAATTCAGGAAAGGCAAAGGTTCTACAGGATTGCAAGCTCATCGTTTGGGACGAGTGTACCATGTCCCACAAAGCCGCATTCGAAGCATTAGATGTCACCATGAAAGACCTCAGATGGAACAATGACAGAATGGGAGGCGTCGTAATGGTTTTGGCAGGCGATTTTCGACAGACGCTACCAGTTATTCCACGTGGAACGAGGGCAGATGAAATGCAGGCCTGCATAAAATATTCTTACATCTGGAATGGCATTCAAACACTTGGATTATCGACTAACATGCGAGTTCATCTCAACGGTGATCCCTCTGCCCAGCAGTTTGCAGATAATCTACTGAAACTAGGAAATGGAACCCTTACTTCAGAAAATGAAGATGGATATGTAGCGATGCAAGGCATTGGAAGGATTGTGACTACTGAAGAAGAACTGAATAGGCTGTGTTTCCGAATGTGATTCACCACTTCACTGATCACGCATGGCTGTGCGAAAGAGCAATTCTTGCCCCAACAAACGAAGCCGTCAGTGTTATCAACAAGCAACTTTTACAGAACTTACCCGGAACTCTTCATATTTACAAATCTATAGACACGACATGCAATATTGACGAGGCTGTCAACTATACGACAGAGTTTCTCAACAAATTAGAGCCACCTGGAGTACCCTCCCACATATTGGACTTGAAGGTTGGAGCACCGATAATTCTCCTCAGGAATCTGGATCCGCCTGCACTTTGCAATGGAACAAGACTTTCTATCAAGAAACTGATGCCAAATATTATAGAAGCCACCATCATGACCGGACATGCTGCAGGCGAAGATGTGTTTATTTCAAGAATTCCTATAATCCCTTCCGATCTCCCGTTTCAGTTTAAGCGTCTACAATTCCCTGTTCGTTTGAGTTTCGCGATGAGCATTAATAAGGCACAAGGACAATCTCTCAAAGTTGTAGGGCTCGACCTCCGTAAGCCGTGTTTCTCCCATGGTCAACTGTACGTGGGTTGTTCAAGAGTTGGTAATGTCGATAATCTACACATCTTAGCTCCGAATGGAAGAACATTAAATATAGTTTATCCCGAGGCTCTCTAACGAAAAGGACAATCAAAAGAAAAATTATTGCCACTCTCCCAAACTAACTCTGACTGTCATGCTTTAAATGATGATGTTATTGTTTAGTGCTCTCTTGAGAGCATGAGCAATAATCCGAATGGTGCTGCTTCCCAGTGCTACAGTACCAACAGACATTAATCGGTAAGGGTCCCTTGCGACCCCAGACCGAGCTCCACAAACATACACAAACACTCTCCTCTTCTAATTCATTGTCATCTAAGTTTAACTTACACTTAAATTAAAAATTTAATTGGTTCTCAACTCCAAATTTCCTGTAAGCAGGATGTTTTATTTCATCCATGTTTTCGTTACTTTTTATTTTTTCTGTACTGTACTCTCTATCTTTCCCTTTCAACTCTTTCCTATCTTTGATTTTGAATTTTTTATGTTTTACTTTTCTTTAAACTTCAGACCAATGATTATAACCACATGACTACGGTTTCCTAGCATGTGCTAATATGAGGTCTGTTCTCATTTAAACTAATTTTTTAACAGATGGCTCATGGTTAGGATATATTGTTCCTTTTTATCGACGGGGAATGTTGTGTGTAGGGGGGGAGAGAGAGAGAGACTGTCTACATGTCCTACACTACTATTCCTGCGCTATTCACTTATCTGCCTTTTCTAAATGCACGGGCAACGCCGGGCGGGTACAGCTAGTTTTTAATATTTAGCTTCATCGAGAAAAACAAAATCTTTACAAAATTTGGAACAGCCTTTGCAGAAGATTCTTTTTAGATAAATTCAGCATCTGAACTGTGTATGTAAAGACAGAAATTTCTTTGACACCTACTAAAAGATTTTAGAAAACATCATCCTCCAATTTAAAAAATGATTATTTCTCTATCATTTATTTCTATTGATACTAGTTAGATCATATTCTACTGCTACTGCTACTGATACTAGCATCCACTGATACTAGTTAGAGAGCCATTTTCAATATCGGAGGATATTGATTTTGGAATCCCAACTTATTCAAAGATTCACCGTGTTCACTTAAGGATATGATCTGGTGTGAAAACTTATCGATAATATGTCCCAAAAGTACCCGCTTGAGTATCTACCTGGTCTAAGGTCGTTGTGTTAGCTGGAACAGTGTACAGTAAAGTTTTAATGACTTTTAATGTCTTTCTTGTTGTGCGCTATGAATATTTGAAAGGAAATTTCCATGGAAGATATTGGCTTTGTCTTTTAAAGTTATTCAATGGTTGTCTATTCTTTGTGATTTTTGTATGAAGAAGTATTTATTTAGAAATAAGCGCAGTACACAAAACGAAATATTAAAGTAATAAAATGCTTCTAAATATACTGTATAATTCGTAATTATTTTTAAGCTTATTCAATGCGCATATTCGATATTATTATGCTTAAGTTATATTTATAAATCATTGTTTGATATGAGATCCACGCCAAATAACTATTTTGTCATTCCATCAACAATATCACCAGAGTTTTCGTAAAAATGAAATGACTAAATTACTCGTATAATATTGTATATTCTTATTTATGTAAACAAGAGTTCATATATTTTATAATTTAGCGTTTTATTATTTTGTACCCTCTTGTGTTATTGCTTTGCCTCCTTGCTTGACAGTCAAGTTATAATTTTTGTTCTTAGAGTCAGAGTGCTTAATCCTAGATACGTAACTCAATAGATTTGGCGACAATTAACATGTTTAGTGACATTTGATAAAGCTATAAAGCTTACATTTTCTTTTGTAAATTTTTTATTCTGTATAATGAATTATATAATTTTACAAGGAATTACTTTGATATACACCCCCCCCCAAATCAGAAATTTGGCGACTTTTTTTTTCCTCGCAAAGCAAAGTACTTGTTTTTGGCGTCTTTTTTTTCTCGCCAAGATGGATTCTCTGTAAATACAAATAATTAATACATAAAAAACTTTATAAAAAAAAAAAAAAAAAAAAAAAAAGGTACAAAATACAAGAAAATACTAAATTTGGCAACAGCAAAATCCTAAAAGCTGAAAAAACCTAAATTAGCAACACCAAAATAAGAAACAGCAACCCTAAAAAGTCAGAAGGGAGTGCAAGATTTGGCGCGTAATTTTTTTTGAAGGGTATATCAAAGTTTTTCCTTTTACAAAAATTGAGAATGATAAAAGTGTGCCTATAATGTTATGTTTATTCATTATGAACATGTTACGGACACTAAGATTTTACCAGCCAGAGATTACCACATGAATTTTAAATCTTACTCTAACGATGCAGTTAATCACTGAGTTGGTGCTATTTTAAAATGATTGGATTAAAGTCCAAAATGAACGGGAAATTACGCAAAACAGATATTTTTTGAAATTCAGACTGACCTCACGTGGAAAGAAGAAATATGTTCACATCATGCAATTATTTTGCTCATACCCTCCCAGAATTATTACATGATGCATTTTTTTATCAGTATCGGTTCTACTTAAATAGGGTCAAGATCTGAATAAAGAAATTTTATCCATTACCCTCATTCACAATAAACAAATTGTTTTTAAATCTAGTTTTCAATGCTTCTCAGTAATTAATCTTTTATTGAGGTCATAGAAACAGATTGCATTGCTCACAAATTATAAATGTAAGAGTTCAAACTTTAAGTGTGTTCAACGAGAAATGATTTTTTTTGAGAACACTTCAAGATGAGTTGGAAAAAAAAAGTCAGTCATTTCTCTTATCAAACAATCACGGTAAACTCTTATTGATTGAATATAATGAAATTTCTATTTCCCACATCTATCAAAGCGATAGAATTGAAGCCGTTTCTTACGTAAAATGTATGAATCAGATTATTATTTGGATTTGAACGTCAAGGTCAGATGTATATCGGCGAGATACTTTAGTAAATTCCGATGAAAATTTTTGTTCGAAAAAATTTTGATGAAAATGTTTATTTCAATGTTATTGATGAATGAACTGAATTTTTACTACACGAGATTCAACGTATCCTTTCTGAAATCAAGGAAAAGTTTAAATAATTTTGTTTTTCATAATTAATATGGCAAAACAATGAAATTCTAAATTTATGGTTATTGATATTTTTTATTATTAGTTCAGATTCAGAATATTGTATAAATTATGAAGTAGAATCACAGATGAATTCAAAATTGTAATGAACGCGGCATTTAAAGAAGAAATTTAAAATGCTTTATAGCTTTGAGTGAAGTGAGTAAAATTTGCCTTAATAATATTATAAGTAATGCTAGAGAAATGTCAGAAGTAGCATATTTATAAGATATGCTGCAAAACTTTGGTTAAAAGTTCCCAAGTATGTAATTCAACAAATACAAGTTTTCTTACAATATCCATAAAAAATTATTATTATTTTTATTCAATCAAAATGTATTATATACAACCTTTAAACCAAATGTGGCGACCAGTTGTCGGCATTATTATCTCATTATAATGACTTGTCGCCACATTTTGGTTAAAGGTTATATTTTTCTCCCATTAGCTGGAAACCAGACAAAACTACGTCAGTTCATAATGATAACTAAGCTGAATTAGAAGCTTGATATCAAATCAATCATCAATATTAAATTATTTTTTCTGATTCAGTAATATTTTTGGCAAACGCTCCCTTTCGCATGGGCCGTTCTTTTTTGTTGCAGTACCGAATAATCCTTTTGGTGTGTTTTTGAATATTCGATGATTTAAAAATCTTCCTAAACAGACGTCACTGTTATTTAATAATTTCTGTCTAAATAAGTATATTTCATCAGATTATAAATAAAAAAAAACATAAAGTTAGGAAATACGATTCTTTAAAAAAAATTCTCCAGCTTCGAAATTTAAGCATTTTCTGTAGAATTTAATTGTTATGAAAGTGCGTAGTTAAAACAGGTTAAATTGCAGTTTAGGTACCCTTCTTCGCCAACTAGCGAATTTGAAGCGCTTTTTTCGCAGATGCTCTAATTACTCTTTTGTTTTAGCCTTTTCATTGGTTGATAATTAAGTTTTACTTTGAAATAGTGGCAGAATTTTCGCCATGGCATCGGTGTTTTAAAAAACGCGCCAAGCAGTGGACCTAAAGCACATTTTCACAGTTAAAACAAAGTACAATAGACGCTCATTTCTGAGAATTCATAGGGGACCGATAAAATAGTTCTTAAATTTAAAAGTGCGTAAAATAGAAAAATAGGTTTTAAATATTAAAATCAATTTTTTTTTAAAAATGCTTTTGCTTTATAAATAAAGTACCTTTAGAAAAATTATTTAGCATGCACTATATGAATGCACAATTTAAATTAACCATAAAATGGATGTTTTGTCTTGTCTTTTTTATTTTACTTTTTCTTTTATTCTATTGTCTTCTATTCTATTATTCATCATTAATGGCTCCAATTCATGAAAGATAGCTTCTCAAACTGATGCTTTGGTCTTTACATATGGAATCACTTTATTTTCAAAATAAACTTCAACAATATTTTTAATTTCGATTCTCAAAGAGTTCAAGCTACAGTGACGCACTCGATACTATGTTTTTCGCGTATTTGGAACTATCAATGTTTTACATACAAAATATTTTTCAAAATCTCTTTGAATTCAAATCGAACGAGTCACCAGGCAAAACGGTTGCAATATTTTCATGGCTATTTAGCTGAAGTTAAGTGACTTGTGTCAATGTGTGCATTGCTGGAATCCATTCGAAACCCCTTGAAATCATGGCTATCTCTGTCGCATAACACAATCAATGCTTTCCAAATAAATTCATTTGAACAAATTTGAATCGAATGAGCTGAACCAACAGATTCTTCACTCAAATGGAAAAGTTCAATTGATTCGAAGCAAAAGGGCGAGGATCAAACAGTTAGTGTCATAGTGGAGGTTTCCAAGTAGACGTTAGAGAGATTATCGAACCATGATTTTAGAGTTTGAGATAATTTTTTTCAATTCAGAGGAAACGATTTACAGTTGTTTTTTTCATAACAATACTTCAACTCAGCGTCATTTTCTTCTTGTTTAATGTCTGAAAGTTTTTCCTTTTCTTTCAATTTGTTTTTAATAGTTCAATCTCAACTTTCAAATTCACACTCAAAAAGTGTCAGAGAAATTTTGTATAGAAATGGGGTTTTTTTTTGTCCGAAGTTCAACTTTAAATAACTAATTTTTACTTAAGATGTCAAGTAAATGATTTTAGCTTTCTTTAGTTACAGTAGTTTCTTTAACAAAGCCTGTACGTCAGAGTGATCAAAATATCGTTTTTTGCAACATCATTCCAAGCATAGATTAGCAAGGGCAAATCTAGTTCAAGTTCCAGTCTAGAATGTGAATTTCATAAGGAGATTCCGAGCCATGATTACTTCTTGCAAAAGTTTCTGACAGCAGTTGAACATGAAGATCTGTAAAATGGGAATAAGATTAAATGGAAGAAGTCCACACGAAATGCTCAAAAATTTCAGCATCAGCACAGTTCAATTAATAATTGAAATTCGTACATAATTCGAAGGAAATATAATTCTCCAATAAAAACGTCAACCCAACTTTATTAACCATAAAATTAAAATGAAGCAAGAATCAGATGATAAAAAAGCGCAAGCGTAAGATTCATAAAAATAATCCGCAAGAAATTTTTAAAAAAATATTCATAAATGGGAATTAAAATTATCATTACAATGGTTTAAATAATATTTTAGAGATTAGCCAAACCGTGACAGATCGTAAATTAGAGATCTGTATTCTAAATTGGCCCAAAATAACGTATAAGCAGGGATTGTGAAAAATAGAATGTTGTTAAATATCCTCAGTATTCTCGATATTTCTGACTTAATAAGAAATCCAGATAGCCAGGAAATGTTAAAATCCTTCAAAACTTTATCAAATTCAAGAATGCTCCAACAGGAATAAACGGTTACTGTATCTTTTGTTTTGGCTGCAATAAACATATTTGCAAAGAAGGAAAATACAGATGACGTAAGACTCTTTCGGTATATTTTCAAATTTTTGACGATTTAAAAATGTTGCCGAACTGACGTAATTCTTACGTCATAATTTTTTCCCTGAATAGATATAGCAGATTAATAATAAAAATGAATAAAATTATGAAATATTAGGATTTATTTTTAAGAAAACTCACTTGAATTATCTTTACCAGAATTCCAATAAAAATGCGAAATTTAAATAAAGTGTTCTCTTTAAATTTCTACGCGATGATGTATAAGCTAGAGTTATCAGTGTAAAATTTTCGTAAATACCCATAGAATTTTTTATCTTTCTGACATAATATTATTTTTTTATTAATAATATTGACATAATATTATTTCTGTCGTTACATCATTCTCAATCTTTCTGACATAAAAAATTCAAGGTAACTAGAATAACAATGAAATTTGCCCCAAAATTCACGAAATTTAAAAATGCGCCAAAAAGTTTATATATATTTTTGTAGAGATGAAATTCAATGAAAAGCAAAATACAGGTATTCTTCAAGTTAGGCAAGTCACTGAAAATGACATCTTTTTCTCTGAAGTCAATTCATCAATATTTAAATTAGAATCAACTTCAAAGAAAGAGCCAAATTCTGGGATCATTTGACGAATATAACAATAAAAACTTTGTGTTTAAGAGCTTGCAGAATCAGAAAGCTTTTCTAAAAGCGTGAAAAATATATTCTCTGTCACAATACTATTGTTTGCTTTTGTTTAAAGAAATCCTTTAAATTTATTATTTGCTGGAGAAACTAAAAAAATTCATTTTTGATGGTTTTCTAATTTTACAAAATGTAGTACACTAAAATAATAAAATTTCCCTTTTCCCGTGTTTTGTATTTGCTCAGCACTACAAATGCCACTATTATCCGATTTAAGCGCTTCTTTGCCTCATTATTTACTTCCTTTCAAGAAAAGTGTTAGAGGAAGCTGTTTTCGATGCATATGAGAAATTTAACACTTATTTAATTTATTTTCCTTTTAAATAATTTCTAAATAGCGTCTAAATATCAGTATCCAAAATGTTTGCGGCATTTTCAATTAATTAGAGTTATTATAGTAGACGCCCGTTTTTACATACCTTTAATGTAAGAACACTCACTATTTTACGACCTAGTTGTTAGTTCCTATCCAGACACCAAAGGTACAGTGGTAATTTAACTCCCAATTTACAAAGTAAAATTTTGAAAACTCATTTTTTGCGAACTTTCGTTTATGATAAATAGTTTTTTTTTTCCATTTTTCTATTTTGTTTATGATCTGATATTTTTTTTTGTTTGATTTCTTTTTATATGACCCCTGAGAACATGATACATTCTTGAACAACGAAGCGACACGTGAGTGAACCGATTCCGTTGGGGATTTGTTTCAGTTGCAGAAATGAACGTGTTTTACAGTTAAAGTAAAAAACGAAAATTTTGAAAGAAATAAAAGAAAAATTTAATATAAAAATGACAAAAATTATGAAATTATAAAGAATAAACTCTCGGTAATTTTGAAATATCGAAAAAAAAAAAAAAATCCTTGGGTAAGGAAACTGTAACAGCTGAAGAGTCCCTCTTGAAAATATTGTTAGAAAAACAAAACATCTTAATCTAGAAAAAGTTGTGTTTGTCATTGGCCCACAAAAATGAGAGGAATGAACATTCCTGTTGATGGTATTGCCATTAAAGAGAAATCCAAATGCTCTGCTATGAAGCTGAACATAAAAGATTTCAAAGTATCAGACTGTTAGTTTCAATCATTTAAAACCAAAGACGGTTTGAGATTTAGTAAATTGTGTGAAGTGGAATCAAAATAAAATGAGTGTTATTTTTAAGATTTATTTTATTTTGCATGTGTTTCTTATAGAGCATTATAAATTATCCTTTTTATTAATATTTTATTAATAAAGAAAATGTTTGATAAAAAAAATCAGATCTTAATAATCTACCACATTATTTTTCTATTATACGAACTTTCTTTTGGACGAACTGTTTTATTTGTCTCTATGAGTTCGTAAAAACGAGCAGTCACTGTATGACGCTTAATTACTTGCATTTTCGATTAATTTTGATAATAAAAGCTGTCGTTTTTTATTTTCAAAGTAACAATATCTTAACATAAAAAAAAATCTCAAACAAATCTTAAGAGAATCTCTAAGAGAAAACCGTTCTTTTTGCTACATTTTTTCTAACTGAAAATAAATCATCTTCTAATTTGGGAGCGTATAAAATTTTTTAATTTTCTTTTTTTACGAAATAAATTTAATTTCTCCTGCTCTCCTTGACAGTAATTTGGCGCCATTGTCGATTATAAATATATTCTTACTTACTTCGTTTAGGAAGGTGAATTCTAAATTCATTTGTGTTGAAAGCTATAAATTGACATAATTTTTTGTCAATTGATATGAATTATTTGCACTTTCATTACTTCCTTTTAATTCAGCCATAAACATAAGAGTAGGAGAATAAATTTTACCACAATTACATTTGATTTGTTTCCTTCATGCTATAACTCTTCTGGTTGAACATAAATTAGTGATATATCCGTTATTATTTCATTTCACGTGTCGGAAGTATGTTTAGTTATGGCGCCAGAACGCTTAAAAAACCAGCCAGAAAAAAAAAAAAAAAAAAATCCCCAATGCCTCAAAACGCTTATGTTTGGAGTTAGATTTAGCGTTGAGTGAAGTTTATTATTTAATGAAATATATTCATTATGGATTCATGTTTTTATAAAGCATGATTTACTTTACGGCAATATAAACAAAATTTTTATGTATTTATATATTCTTCCCCTATCTGAAA
Organism: Latrodectus geometricus; assembly: GCA_026290005.1. Lineage (NCBI taxonomy): Eukaryota > Metazoa > Arthropoda > Arachnida > Araneae > Theridiidae > Latrodectus > Latrodectus geometricus. The sequence goes on along the minus strand of JAPDSC010031933.1, from coordinate 220,206 downwards.
TTGCCTGAAAATTTTGAAGTTCTTACTTTTGCTCTTTTAATTCCCTTTTTTGTGTGTCATTCAATCAATTTTCTTTTTTTAAGACTAGTATTAATATATTTTCATATCTAGCTTTTAATACCTTGATTAAATATTCCTAACTTTTAAGAGACTGTATAATTCTAAAATACATAATTTTTTTGCTTCTTCGTTAATGAATTCTGATGGATAAAGTTTCAAAAATTAAACAATATGACTTTTTTCATATTACAATTTTCAATTATTTTAATGTTGCAGTTTATTAGCAAATAAAGTTTTCTAAAAATGTTAGCGCCTTCATAAGCATTTTTCCTTAGCAAATTTAGCTAAGTTGACACATATAATATAAATTACTTAAGTTTGTTCGAATACCAATTTATAGGAACTCTTACTTGTTTACATTTATTTTTCCAAGGTACATGTGGAGTATGAGGTATTTTCTTTTTAATGAGCTCAAACAAATTTTATTTACAATATTTCCTCAATCTGAATTTCCAAATTCAATACCTAATTTCATCAATTGGATTACATGTAGTAAATTCAATTTTTTATCTAATGTCAATCTTTATAATGATAATTATCAAAAAAAAAAAAAAAAAAAAAAAAAAGAAAAAAAAAAATTGAGATTAAATAATGAAAAATGTTATGAATGTCTTTAATTTCTTAAACTTATTTTATTATTTTGATATGAGCATAAGAAAAGTTCCACAGAAAGTTTGAATATCACATATATTATTTAAACATATTATATGTATCTAGAAGTATTAATATAATGAATACTTTTAAAACTTAATTTGACAAAGAATATGTAGGCATAAATTTTAGTCTACCATTATTTCTTTTCTTAGTTCGTTATGTACCATGTGAGAGATTAAATAAAATACTATTTGTTAAAATTAATTCATCACGACCAAATTTAAAAATTTCTAACAAGGAAAATATAGGAATTAATGTGAAATAACACTTAAAGATACATTTATTGTTATTTAATAGTTAAATTGAAAGGAATATAATGGTTTTATATTAGAGTTAAACGTTAAGCCCATCTAAGATTCTTATTGGTGAAATCTTATGATTGCACACATTCTAGCGTGTAATGTGATGTGACTTTTTAAAAATTAATCTCATAATATTACTCACTGTAATGATGAAAAGATCTTCACATAAGAATTTAGCAGTATATATAAAATAAGCAGTATATACAAATATAAGTTTAAGCTATTTTTAAGAATTGGCATTGCATTTTAAATTGTTGTGCTCATCCGGGTTAGAGATCCGAGGATCCGTTGAACAATGATGGGAGGCAGGTGTTGCGTTCACATTTATCGAAGCGGTTAATTTGGGAATTTCTGAGATATCTTCCTTTGTGAAATATGAATACAATCAACAAACATCAATAAAGAAATGTCTCACAAAGAATGTTGCTATGAATGCTGCAAAAAAAGTCTTATGACAGCTATTACAGAGTTTGGCTATCTAGTATTTATTGAAACATAAATATGTGATCTCATTTAACGGATGCAGCAAAACGTTTTCGACAGCAATTTTGTTCTATAGTTTTTTTTTTCATTATTTACGATTTATTTTGTGTAAGATTTAACTTTTTCAATTAAATCTTACACTCAACGAAATTTTACAACGTTGAGAGAAAAAAAAGTGTATGAAAACTTTACTGAAATGAAAAGCGAGAAAATGATCATTAAAACGAGTGAAGAACAAAACTGCATGCCATTAAAATTAATTACCCAAAAAAAAATAAAGCCCAACAAATAACAAAATCATTATTGTTGTGCATATAATGTGAAATGCTTGGAAGACAAAATGAGCATTTTGGGCTACTTATGTTTGGCTTAATTTGTCACTTTAATGCACATTTCTTGGATGCGAAGGCTAAGTCAGCGATTTTTTGAGAAATACACATAATTTACTAAACTAAACAGTCACCATTATATAAAGTCAAACTGAATTTGGATGGGAAATGTTGAAGCTTCATTTCACGTGGCTTTGACTCGGTTCCCTAATCCATCTGGATGGTCTCTTATTTGCTAATATAGAATACAATAACAACGCTTGCCTTAAAAATCTTATTTCTTATGATTTCAATTTGTTATTATAAGTTATTTATAAATTTAATTTTATTATTACTAGATAGAAATAAGGATATTTTATCGATTTAATTTCACGAGTCCTCATCATTTATTAAGATATGCGGGTGAAGTATTCATTTTTAAAACGATGCAATATCCTCATTTGAACACCTTTTCATTTTTATTTGAAAATATAATAATATTCGAACAAGATTTCAGTCATTAAAACAACGAATGCACAGTTGTTAACTTACTGACAGACGTTTTTCTGATTTATTAATTATAAATCTTAAATATATACCACATCGTTAATTTTGCATAAATTTACTTCAATTCATATTTTTAAAAAAATAAACGGGATTATACTTATTTAGAATTCCCTTAAAAGCGTACTTCTGAAAAATTGCATTACTGAAATGAATTATTTCATGTGATTTTAAAATTTTTAGTATTTTGTTCACTTCCATGATTCACCATTATTCCACATGAAAGTTTAAGGTTAAAGGTTAAATATATTCCATATTCACTCCTTTCAAATTCTGATTAAATTTATGCAAAAATTATCAAAATTTAGAATAAATATGGAATATTTTAAATTTTTGCATTCGAAAGATTAGACCATCCGATGAACTGCACTGAATAGATTAAAATAGTTGTAATAAGTTTCATCTACCTACTCCTAGGAAGAGTTTTTAACGGTAGAGGGTCATATTCACGCGTTACTAGAGAGGAAATCTGGAAAATCCCGATCATCCACTCAGAAAGATGTGCATGTAGAAACATAACACTATTATTCAATAATATATTTGAAATCGAATGTAATACCTTCCACAGCATAAAGCGCGTCGAACCTGTCGATGGAATGTTAAATTCTTCATAAAATTTTTCTTGGATATTAAAATATTTTAAATTTAATTATAAGAAATTATTTCTTCATGATTAATTTTAATAAATACCTATTTTATTTCGATAAGTAAAGCCCACGTACTCTAATTTGGCTGAACCTAATTAAGAAATTAACCTTCGGTTGATAACATAATAGCACAATTTTTTCTTCTCCTTAAAATTATCAGATTGATATCTAATTTTGGGTTAGTACATGTAATAAACATCTTATTTCATTCTTATCAAAAATAAAGCAGGAATGTCAGAAATAATTAGCAGGTGGTTTGAAGGAATAATTTCTCTTCTATGGAGCAATGAAGAAATGCATATCACTCATCGACTAGATAAGGATAGAACTTTCGAGGAAATTTAAGTGCTTTATGTAATTCGGGAAACACTTCTGAACAAAGATTGGGTACTAGGCGTTGTTTCTATTTTTATCTTTTTCTTGCAGTTCATTCATGTGGGTAGTGTGGTTAAAGTTTAGATTTCTCAAATGGTGTATTTGGATCTCAAAGAAAATTGTAGATGTTGGTCGTTACTTCATTCTTCATTTTTTTATCTGTCTGAAATCTAATCTGATAACTTTCTGATGAATTCCACTTTATTTCTACAGTAAATTTTAGAATATTATAAATTGATGGTGGCTCTTTAAATAATATATAATGTTTATTAAACTATATGACTCCACAATTGCAAAATAATCAGTGGTTTTAGTGCGATATAAATGCAAAAACTCAAATGTTATTTATCATTATATCATGTATTTTATCATTATATGAGTATCATTATTTTCAAATGAATTCGCTTGGCCTAATTTAAACTAAAAATACTATTATTTTGTCAAAGTAATCCTAATTAATTTATGATCACCGTTAAACAATTTTTTAAATGGTCGGGTAATATCTATGACATCTATGCTACTGAGTTTATATATTCATAACTAGCTTTCTAATTTCCAACAAAACAATTCTTGGGTTCGTCTCTCACCATGAATGAATCTTTACAATTATTTAGTATCCTTTTAAACAATAGGACACAAATTAGTCCTAGTGTGGAAAAATGACCCATAATGCAAGAAGCCAAACCACAAAAGCTGATATCTCAGCAACTCTCATGACATAAAAAGCTAGAATTCAGCTGGAAATGAAAATACGTTTCATATGAAAATTAATTGTGATATACAAATCTAAATGCAAACATCACTGCTTGTAAGCGATATTTGGCAGGCTGACTTTTATTATGATGCCCATTATTTACTGTTCGGCAAGCTTAATCATTAGAGGAATCACTTTTTTCATGCGTTTTGACCAACCAAAGATGACTTTACGGAGAGAGTCTATGCATGATAAAAATTTCGTAAGGACTAATAGATTTCTATTAGTGTGGTGTTAAGAAAAGAATGTCAACCAACTCAGTTCTTGACCTTGACAAGGTATTTTATGATGACAAAACATTCGATTTTTTTTAAAAAAGAATTGGCTTTGTAGACTGTCGAGATAAAAATATTTGATCATGACAATATTTTAAAATGAAACTTATGCTAGAAATAAAAAGTACAGTTGTATCATTTAAAATAAGTTGAGATCTATTTTGGAAGTCTCCTGAACAAGAAGATAGAGAATCATTTCCCTAGACTGCTTGAGTTTCCTTTTTTAAAACTGAATTAGGATTGAATTAGGATTTATTACTAGGATCGAATTTGGGATAGACCTCGCCCCAATTTCGCATTGTTTTCTATATTTAAAGTCCTCTTTCTGTTTTTTATAGAGAAATTAAAACATTTCTCTTTTTCAATGGTTAAGTATTAATTCAACGGTTAAGTTTTTAAGTTCTTATATGTGCTTACTTCTCCTAATCCAAATTTCTGGGTTGTGTCTCAGATAAAGTTCATCATTTTAAAAGTAATCAAAGAAATAATTTTTTAAACTTTATTGATTCTATTTTGGGGGAAAAAAAAAGAAACTTTTTCGGTAATCATGAGAATCATTTTATTTTATAATAACATGCTATATTACTATCCCAAATTTTGATTACATATAACCTTTTTTAGACACTTTGTTGCGGATATCTTTAAAACTAAAATTTGTTCCAAGGCATTAAAACATTCTTAGTGTTAATCTTCAGAGGTAAGATCATCTCTTGTTATTCTTTAGTGGCTGCAATCGAACTTGGGACCTTGTACTCCAATGAGTATAGTCCTAAAATTATTTCAAAACTACTTCTTTGTAGTATTTTTTGAGAGATTCCTTGTTGCAAACAACTGAATAATCGAAAGTTGTTATAAGATATTTCAATATTAACCTTATTTTCCCTTCCAAAAATACTTTTTTATAGATATAAGTCATACATCTTCAGATGTTCAAAGTAAAGGAACCCAGAAAACTCCCAAATGTCTGTCCAACAGATACGCATTTAGAAAGCAGAAACACAATTACTATCTCTCATTGTTTAATAGCAGTTAAAATTGAAATATTTTAATTTAATGGACTCTGTCTCAGCACTAATCCATGATGAATCCTTGTAGCATCCTCTGTATTTCTAAGGAAAAATTTTAGACTATTTCACCGTGCAAAGAATTCAAGATGAAGTACAATAATCTTCATTATATTGATTGTTATTTATCTTCTGTTTTCCAAAGTGTTTTCAGCTGGTTGATAAATAACTAATATCCGATTTTTAATCACGCAATAAATTATCGAACAATATTTTATGAATTCAGCATACTAATTAGAATGAACAGAATGCAGGATTCTTTTTGTAAAGAAACTTAAAATAGAATCATGGAACAGTCATATCACGTGTCTTATTTTATATTCCAACGTGCTTATTTTTTCAAGGATCTCATGTATGTCTTCTTTTTCACCAAATATCTGTCACCGGATGATCGGTTCCTATTCTTTTGTGATAATAATTTGACTGCTTCATTAAGTTTCAATAGAGAATTCTATTTGTGGGTTTAAAGCATCTAAAACAGCTGTAAATTCTTCTGTAGAACAGGATATTTGCTGTTATCTTTGAGAAAAGCAGTCCTATCTTCTAATGCCTTTCATCATTTTTATTCCTGTATGTTTTCGGTATTTTATTTTCTCTCAAATAAAATCTTTTATGAGACCTGTGAGAACAAAACAGCTGTTTACATTTTTCTTTTTAGCCAGTTGTTGATTGGAAATGCAACACTGATTAAATCTTTTTCACGTGATATTTCAGTTCAATGGCACTGAGTTCACGTGGCACTTATCTGGAGTGGAGAGATAAAAAAATAACTGAGTCATGGTACTAATTTTCATTCACGCGCTGGAGAATGATAAAGAAAGTGAAATGAACGTGATTTCAGGTGGATGTGTTGGCGGGAGGAATAAGGGATTCGAAGAAAAAGAAAAATCGATATTCTATGGTTTTTTGTGTATTTCAAGTTGCTTAAAATTTCCGATTAGCAAGATCAAGTTTTAAGATTTAGAGATTTTTTGACATTTACAGAGACTAGGATATTTATATTGTAGCAGCTTTCTTTTTGATTTAAAAGCCCAACATTTAGTTTGCCTAAAAGAGAAAACTTCTATTCTTTGATTGCTTATTAGAAATCAGTTTTTGCCTGTTTAAATTAGTTATATATTATCAACTACCTCACTTTTTTTTATCGTGCTCTAAGAATAAAATCGACACTTTTATTTCAAATCTTTCTATGCAATTGAGCTTTTGACCATACCAACTCTAGGTCAATTAATCTACCAGTCCAATCATATAAATTCGGTTTATTGCCTTAAGATCACAACAGAGAAATCTTAATTAAACTTATGCAATCTGTTATAAGATTAATCTCAGATTCTGTTTGAATTTTTACCATTAAGTAATTAAAATTGGTCTTTTGTTGCTCCAAAACATCAAGAAATATTGTCTCTCAAATCTTCTAAACGCCTCCCACAGAAAATGATTTTTAATATTCTGCTTATCCTTTGATAGGTTTTAAAAATATGAGTTTTGTTCAGTATGGCACTATTCTCGGTTGCACTAAAAATTATTCTTGGTTGCATTTCGTCCAAGATTATGATCAAGAGTCCATTCGAACCACTGTACAATTCTCGTACGATACAAACTTCAATATTTAACTTTCAATGGCAAATCTAACATGTAAGACCTCAATAACTTGAAAATAGAATATTAAGCTGCTTGGTACATATGAAACTAATATTTAATGCAAGATACTGAGAGCATTAAGTGGAAAAAGATCCTTTACAAGTACAGAAGCTAGTAAATTTGGCATCGAACCCAATCAATGATCTTTATGTTGAGGAGGTCAAAGGAAGTAAAAAAATTTTTAGGATATGTTGTTGATTTGATGATGCTTAGAAGTGAGTTAAATTGAGTTTTTGATGAGTTTAAAGAAAAAGATATCACTTCTGGAATCAATTTCTTCTTTTAATCATGGTAAAGTTATAAGGTTGTTGACTGCATTTAATGATTTAGGTAGTTTGAAACACATCATAATAAAACAAATCAGGAAATTTTAACTAACATAGGAATTTTATATTGTTTTTTTATACTTTGTAAATATTTTTACATTAGATTTACTATTAGAAAAGCCTTATATAATAATCTCATTAGAATATAACAAGATGCATTTCTGATTGGAACAAATGTTTAATTTTTCCTTAATAAATTATTACTTAAGATCTCATTATTATCTAGAATATACTAATTACAAAGTAATATATCAAGTGACAGAATTCATTTTGAAGATATTCTTGGCGTTTCAGAAAACCTTTATACCATATTTTCTAGAAATAATATTTGGATAAAATATATTATGTTTAAACAGATATTAAATATTGGAAATATTTGAAGAATACACAGAAAACATTGGTAAGCAGAAAATTAATGTGAAATTTAAATTTTGCAATGTGTTCTGCGTAAATACAACGTAATTCATCGTGTATAATCCGATTCAAATAGTCTCTTTAGAATTTAGAAATTTCTAGACGTTTATTCATAGCTTTTTCCTATGTTTAAAATCCCTGATTAAATATGAGAGGAAATTTCCAAAACTATTTTATACGAAAATTTTGAATTTGCTTTGTATAAAAAAATTAGTATATTGTATACAAATTTCTGATTCTTCTCAAAAGTCGAAGTACGAAACAGTTTTTTCTTAATTAAAACCTTGTTTACTTCTTTAGGCATTTGATGTGTTTAGTAAGCTAAATAACTGCACTTATTGATAAGATAAGCAATAGAAATTATTTAGCAAGTCAATAGAGGAAATCAATAACAGCATTAATCAATTAAAAGAACACTGTAGAACATTTCTAATTCATTGTCTAAAACGTTTTCCTTTTGAACAGAAAAATAAAATGTATTGTAAACAGAGAGTAATAAAATATAATTTATATTACGATATTATATAATTTATAGTTTCTTTAGTTAATATATAGTGTATAATTACGACATAATTTTTTGCAGCTTTGTTAAGCGACATGAATCCACAAATTCTGTATGGTGATCCAAAAAATAAAGGAATATTTTTCCTTGGGCTAAAAGATTAAAGAATAGTTTTATGTTATATTTGTAAATTTAAATTAAAAGAATGTATTTTCATGTGTCAAAATACTAGAAAACAAAATTTTATTTGTTTCCAAAAGTGAAAGTTTTGCTGATGCAAAATGACCGAAAAATATTTCTTCTCATGTCCAAAAACAAATGAATTCTTTTTGTACTCAAGGAATAGTTTTCCTAAGGTCCAAAAACTAAGAAAAATGTTCTAATTTCATGGAAATTACATTAGACAAGTGATTCCAGATTTACCTGGATATCTAAAATTATTATAAAGGAGGTATTCTCTTTACAAACAACAATCATTTTCTCTTTTCTCTCATTTATTCGCCATTTTCCTCCTATTTATAATTTTCCAAATTCCTTTTACGTTTACTTCTAATTATTTTCATAAAAATTCTTTAAAGTGTCACCATATAAAATGAGGATTTTTGACATGCGTTTCTGAAAATCTGCAACACATTAAGTGGTTTTCACATTGATTCAAGTGAGAATAACTGTATCCATTGCTATTTTGGCGATTTTTTTTTCGAATGGATTATCCAAGAAAGCTGAGATATTATGGCATTTAATTAGAAAAACGCACGTGTTTCAGAAATTATGTCAATGTCGCAGGTGTAACAAATATTCTTGCTTTTCTGAATCGGCCGTACTTATCTATCACGAGCACATTAATTCTGTTTAAAATCATTATCTCTATTCAAAACGATTAGCAAACCGTATGATTCCCATTACAAGTTTTGATAAAATCAATTTCTTATCATGTATCAAAACGAGTTCAATGTGTGTTTGAAAATTTTTTCGATAAATTTTCTTAACTATTAATTTTAAATATTCTTGAACAATGCAAATTTCTGAATTTCGCTTACAAATGGATAAAAATGCCTGAATTTAAATTGAAACGAATAAAACGATATTAGTAGATTCCATCTTCCCATAGGTCAAAGATTCGATCTTCGAGTTAAAATAAAAAATTAAATTATTAAGCATCTTTCATGCGAAACAAACTTTTATCATGAAATCAATGCACAGAGAAAATATTGTAATTAAAATACCCCCTTCGGGTCAACTTTATAAAATAATATTTTTTGAATTGTAAATGTTTTTAATCTTAAGATAAGAGATTGAAAAGTGTCTTTTCTGTTTCACTGACCTAAGTTCTTTACAATAAATTTATATTGTCAAGAACTTTGGTCGCTGGTAATATTAACTTTATTTCTCAGTAAATATTAAAGTACAAAGAGATTTTAAATGTGTTGCTTAAACTTATTCATTTACAGTCTAAGAAGTTGTAATTTCATTATTTTACCTGATAATTTTCTTTGCATAATTCCATGCGGATTTTAACTTTCTCTCCTTCTTTGACATATCAAATACTAATTATTCACAACACAAAAAATAAAGGCGGTTATTTTATATTATTATTTTATTAGTACAAGTATTTCGTGTGATTTTTCTTAAGTTTTTTTAAAATTATACAATCTTGTGTGAATTTCACACTTTTCAAAATAATATTTATTACTTCTGCGTACTGATAATTTAATTAAGTAGAGTTTTGGAGCCTTGGAAACATTCTTTTTAGTATCCTGTGATGGACAGCCAGAAGATTGTTGCAAGACATTATTTGGATATCCATTCCGTATTATTGCTACGAACACTTTTCATAGTTAGTGGGCTGCATTTATGGATCCCAAGGAAGGAAAATCGGAAAAATCCCAAACATTCATGCTGATAGACATACATACAGAAAGTAGAAACTCCATGTCTATCTCTCGCTCAATATTCAATCCACGTTTGAACTGATTCTGGGACTATAATGAAGAAAACAAATCAAACAGTTTGCTTATAAATGATTGGAAATTATAAGCTTCAAATAAAATGAATGCTATATGTGAATATATACACACACAAAGATTGTATTAAAAATAAAATTAATATGAATATTAATATTTCATGAATTAATTTATGTGAATGCCATATAAATTTATTTTCTGCTTTTTATATGCAATTTATAGACAATTTTATATCGTAATCGATAATTTTTATTCCATAAAAAATGTATAGTAGTTTCAATTCATCTATTATTTTATACTGACATATATTAGCGAACACTTAGGTATATGCATTACATAAAATGTTCATTTATGTAAAATTATATGACCGCTTTGATATTTGACGCAATATAAATTCTAATATTAACTCTATTCCTAAGTAAAAGGAAAGCATAATTTCAGTAAACAAGTTATCTCTGTCGAAAATAAATTTCTAAATTGATTAAAAAAATTAATAAAAACTTTTTCAAATTCCTTTTAAGCTGTTTTCATATATTCACTAAAAAATATTGGTATCCAGAATACAAGATACTATTCACTGAAATATTAACATTCAGATATCTCTAAAGAATAAAGTATTTAATGATTCATGAAAAAAGTACTCAGATTGAATTATGACATAACGACGGGATTGATATTGTCATGGAGTTTAAGACGCTACTATTTATAATATCAAGCATCCAGATCTAAAAAATTGGACCTATATAGGAGATACAACCAGTTTATTTATCTTACGACAAGTAAAAATCATCTCTCACTAGCACAAAGTACATTTTCAATGGATTCTATCCCTTGTTAATAGCTACGGAAATTAATTGCACGACACTCTTGCAAGGGAGGGATTTGACCATCCTGTCCCTTTAACCTCAGAGCTCACATATTTAGAGTGTAGTGATCCCTTTCTCACGTCCTTAATTAGTAACGGAAATGACAATTTCCCCTTCTCAGCCCATCTGTAAAGGGTGAATAAATTCCCACGCTCGGACAGGAAATACATTCCGACCCCCTTTTTCTCTTGGGGGAAGCAGGCGCCAGGGAGAACGTGATATACCAGTTGAGCAGGGTACGACGGGCCCCAGCCACTTGGTACGCGACCGTCTTGCGATGTAGTAGAAATGTAATAAACGCTTCCTTGAATTGAAGTCTTGATTTTGTTTTTCACTCCGAACACTGATCACTCACCACAATAAGAGTTATTCTCTGGTCAAAAGACCCAAAATAAAGAAAATTGGTTAACACCTAGGTCTCAGAACTGGCATAAAGGGAAAAGACCTGGACTTTGCTTGTCTCTCTCTTATGACAGGTAGATTAACACATTGTCTGTCTCGTCTTGTCAGTGGGCACATGAAAAGTCTCAAATATTCTGGGGATAGCTAAAGGTTTCCTCTCTGCCCTAAATCCTCTGTCTGTGGTTATTCTCTGCTAACAAAACATAAACTGTTGGTCTGCTAGTACACCAACCTACATGATGGAGTCAATTTTCAGTGATTTGAAATGTAACTTTTGTATATGTAGTCCTCTGAATGTGCTGTGGCGATAAAGTGGCATTGCGTTTCCAATGCTGTTTTCTCGGATTGCTTACAACCTTGTGTTAATTTCTGATAAATATTTCCAATTTTAGAAAATTAATTTCATAATCATGAAAGGAGATTTTAAGAAACTTCTAATTTTTTTACTAAAACCGATTAGGTTTGACTCGCTTCTAAGCGATTTATAGTTTTTCAAGTTACTGATTAATCCAAATCAAATTGCTGAGACGTTCACTTTTACAAAGCTATTACTGTATAATAAAGATAATATTAAATAAGAAAGGTTAATATTTTAAATAAATATTGCCTAACATAAAAAAAGTTATTTCTGAAAATCTTCTCAAAACATTGTCACCATTATGAAATTTAAAAAATTTTTACATAATAGCTTTAAATAAATAAAAACATGCTTTAGCAAAAAATGTTTTTTGCCAAAAAAACTACACAATTATTGATTTTCTAAATGAAATATATGACGTTAGGGATTAATATAATAGTAAATAACTTTTTTAAATTACTTTCTATTATATCCATTAAAAATCTCCCCACTCTAATCATCTTCAGGTACCAAAAAATTTCCAAGAACTTTATTGTATTTATAGAAACTGAGATATAAAGAGAGATTGTAACACAATAGGAAATATTTCCGATTAACACATAAATACGAACATTTTTATGATCATTATCATCACATGTGTTGACGAGAAATTTTAATTTTCTTAAAGATAAAGATATCTAACTACTTTTCTCACTTGGCATTGAGTTTTAAATTAGCTATAGAAAGTCCGAATGCTAAACACTTCGCCAACAGCTTTGAAATTAACAATATGATTCCATAAGGAAAATTAATTTTCCTTTCGTATTGAAAGAATCTTCGAATAGAGAGACGTAATTATAAAATATAAATAAATAAATATTTCCTTTAGTGTTTTCTATGCATAAAAAGTACCAAATTTAATTTATTAAAAATATTAATTTCTTTATTTAATTTTTTTCCTAAGGTCAACTTCTTAGTATTATTTGGAATTTTCTGTGCTTCTTAAAATTCCTTTTTACAGTTTTGAACACTGATGAGTCTATTTCTTTTGTTTATAAGTTATTATTATTTATTTTTTTGATTATTTTGAATTCTTAATCATTTCAATATGCAATTATATACACCTGTCTATCTGTACACATACTTACAAATTGAAAAAGTTTATTTTGAATCAGTTATGAAAAATCTTTATTAAAAATCTATTATTTAATGCTCCCATTTACATTTGGAATACGTAATAGAAGTTATTTTTTTCTCGATTATTATGATGTTGCAAACAAGAAAAAAGCTTTCAATATTAAGAAAATATTCACTGCCGTAAATTAAACAAATAATGTTAGAGAACAGCATAAAGTTCATTATTGTAATATGTAATATAAAATGACATTTTATCGAATTAAACTTTCTCATCCTCATTTTAACTTATAAATTATTGGTTTAAAAAGTAATTAGAGATTAAATAATAAAATATATTTTATATACTCATTCCTATAGTATATATAATATATAGCTGAAACTCATTCCAATAGTAAAATGAGTTTTAGGCAAACTTGTTTTTAGATATGACTTAATTCAAAACTTATTTTACAATTATAATATTATTTTAAATAAAACAAAATAATATCAAAAAAGCTACTACAAGAGCTTATTTTTTTAAGTTAATTAGTACTCATTTCAGTTTGCTTCTTAAATAAAATGTTTGAGTTAAATTCCTAGTCTGAATTCAAATATGATATTTTCGTGGTGACATTATTTCTGAAAACAAGTATTATTAATTAGTTAGGTGGTAAATGTTTTGTAATCGAGACAGTCGTCAAATTTGTCGATCGTTTTTATTTGACGCGAATTTTTTTTTTGTTATGGTTTTCTTACGTATTTGTAATGGCAAACTGCTGTAGGCCATTTTGATGGAAGGCACTTTTATTTTTCATTTTATTATTTTTTAATATTTATTGAAATTTATTCTATAAAAGCAATGATTCAATTTAAAACTCAGATATCGGATAAAATTATGAAAAACATACATCTAGTTGGCTTACATAACATGCTGTTTTGCGACGTCCTGCGTGAGGTAATTTTAATCATATTTATGGAGAAAAGAATATAATTAAGTTAAAAATATAATGTTATTTATTAATCAACTATTTAATAATTTTTAAAATCAAGGTATTTTTTTACTTTTCTTACTTCAACATTCGGATGGCTAATGATTATGTTTATTTTGATTGCTGTTCTCAAAATTTAATTTTTAAATGAAAGATATAATTTAAGTCATGACTTTTAAATTTTGCTGTATTAGTTTCGTAGTAACATTATCCACTGACTTTTATTATTACTGATTTTATATATTATATTATTACTGATTATTATTGATTATATATATTTTATTATTACTGATTATTATTGATTATATATATTTTGTTATTACTTATTATAGATAATAATAAAATGAGTTTCTAAGATGTTATTTCTGAAATGTATGGTATTATTTTGATACTGTTATTTTCAGAGAAAGAGTGGAGCTTTTAATAATATTATTTACATATATTGTTGAATCATATCAATGGTATTTGTTATTTACATTACAATTTTTCTGTGGCAACAGCGTTAGTTCTACTGAGATTGTTTCTCCTCCGTCCGTACAGGTTGAAACAAAATTTCTCATACTGTCTTTATCCTGTGAAAGGAACCGGTTTAAAACACCTTGGCAAGAAATTTGTAGTTTAATGTACATTTCTCGAAAAGTACTGCTCTTTAATTGAGGAAGACGACTTAAAAGCCATTCAAGATGGAGGTGAAGGCAAATTATTGTGATTTTTTTGAAGGAACTGAAAAACTATTAGAAATATGGTTCGGTCGAAGAGACGAGAATAACTCATCAAAATGTGATTTGCGGCTGATCCCACGGTAAGTGAACTTATTTTTATACCTAGAGACAAAACCAGTCGTTAATTTAAGTTAGTGATGCCGTTTAAAATATTATTTGACTATTTGTGACTACTCCCGTTTATAGCACTTTCCTAGTTTCATCAATACTAAATAGTTTTGAAATAAAAGTAGGAAAATGTTTGTAGCATAAAATAATAAATACATACATTTATTTTTCTCTCAATATTAATTTTCAATATTCAATTTCTATTAAATTTATTTAATGAATAAAATTTTTAAACACTTGAGCTAACTTGATAACTAGTTGCCGGGCAAGTGTTGGCGCTCAAAATATCGGCATCGTTTAATTTGTTATCGAGTCTATTAAATGTAATTTTGGCAACCAAATAAAATAGGAGTTATTTGAAAATTATAATAATTAAATTTATTTTATGGAAATTTGAAGAAATATTTCGTAAGTTTTTTCTTAAAAAAAAAAAAAAAAATGCAGTTTTGAGTCTAGTACCGAAGATTTAATTTGAACTTACTTATAATTTTGAACCGCTTATTTAATTAAAAGTATTTTTAAACAATTATTTACTCATTTATATTCTTATTAAAATAACAATTTATTTTAAAGTTCCTACTAGAATAAATCAATTTTATTAATTTATACTTTACTTTATATGAGTGTTTATATATTTATTGTGAGAACTGTATTTTATCTTGCCATAAAAACTAAGAAATGGTGAAAGAACCAGTTTCCTTAAAAAATAAACAGATGTCTTCTATTATTCATTAAGATTTAACATTCTTTATAAGTGTATAAATGTATAAGTCTCATTATAAATGTATAAGTGTATTCTCAGGAGTATACTTATGCATTTATAATACCCCACAATTGAATTAATACATACGTTAAATTGTCATTTATGTATTTTTTTAAGATGTAAATGTCAAAGAGTAATTTAATATTAAATAATGGAAGAATCTGTAATATAAATTTATTTTTATTTTGTTCTTTTTATATATTCTCTAATTGTCGAAATGTTTTCTAATTAAACAATGTTAAAAATTAGATATATGTACACTTATGCAAATTTAGTTAGTTTTGCAAATAATGTTGAATTTTTCTTGGAAATAATGCCATTTTTAGTTTATTATTCTAAAATCAAGATTATTGAAGTAATTATTCCAAAATTTTTTTAAATGCTCTACTTATTTGAATACTAGAAATAAATGTAATGAAATCACAAAAATATCTATTTTTGGTTGGATTAATGTTCAATGTGATTTGAAACTTAAAAAGATATTTTATGATAGTTAAAAGCTATTATAAACTGTCAAACTTAAATGTCTTCCTGAAATTGGAGATAAAAATACTACTGAGACTGTACAGAATTGGTAAATTTAAGATGAATACCATTAGGATATGTTAACTTTACATTTTTTTAAATTCAAATTGTTTTATTGATCAATTAAAAATCATGCTATTCTGTTTAAGAGCTCTTTTTTCTTGCAATTTTCCAATCTTTTATTTTTGCAAAAAATTATGTAAATTACATGCTTACATTTTATAAGGATTTCTTATCATATTGGAAATATAAAAATTCTTTTGTTGTTAGCAAATGCCCATCTCTTTCTTATAGACTAAATTCATGACCATTTGATATCTGCACACAAAGTGGTATTTTAGATCTGCATTAACAGATTTATATATCATTATCAACTAATAGAATCCAAATATATAATTTATGTTCAATGGTATATACTTTGCTTGAAACAAAATGCTTTTAGCAGAGGTGCTTTGTCAAATCCAATTAAGAACTCTGAAAATTTAAAATGTTTCTGGAAATCTGTATTAATATGTATTTTTTTAACAGTATTTTAAATTAATAAATATGCCAATATAGAACACTATATTAATGTTTGTATAGTATTAATAACCATCAAACATAATTTTTAACCATGTCTTATAACATAACCTATTGTTTAGAACTATAGTTCTACATTGGTATTTGATATTTTAATCTTTGTAATTATTTTCCAGCATTACTTGGGAAAAAGTATTGAAGATTGTTAAATGTGAAATTATCAGCTTCAAGAAAAATGACTATTTGGATGCATATGTTTTAAGGTTGTTTTATATTTTTCTTCACATTCTAATTATAAAATTAATATAACTAATTTTATTTGGGAATTGACAGATGCAATTCAAAATATAAATTTTTAAGAAATATTAAGAATTGACAAAAATAATTTTAATATTTTATTTTTGCTAAGTTTCATTAGAAAACATGTAAAATGGATTTTTATATGTTTTCATTTTAAATTTTTAAATTCAAACTTTCAGCAAATTGACAAATATTAGGATTACATAGAGAATGCTTTAAAATATGCCATAGTAAGAATGCAGTACAAAAAATTTCTAATTTCAAAATGTTAAAATTAAAAAAAAAAAAAAAAAAAAAAAAAAACTAATGAAATCTGAAATTTATGTTTGGGAGTAATAGTATTACTTAGATGAATAATGTAAAATAAACTTAAATGAAACTTAATAACTTTTTGTGAATTTTACTTTATATTACTATGTTCACTAAAAAAAATTCATGGTTGAAAATAAGACATTACATTTAAATTTTAAAATCTAAAATATAAAGTATTAATTTCGGAATATAATGTATTTGAAGAGAAAAAGTGTATTATATATAATTTGTACAATTTATTCTTTTTGCACTTTTTTGTTAGCATTCATTATTGATATGCAGCCGATAAAGAATAATTTTAGCAATTTTATTCATGCTTTATTTATTTTTTTTGCAAGATGTTGCACTTTATGTAGAAAATAATTTTCTTTATCATTACAATAAAAATGTAAATAAGTGTCATTGTTTTAACTAATCCTTAAAGATTTTGAAATTTAATTTTAGGAAAAAAAATTTTTGTGCACTAAAATGTTGCAGTTGATTTAAATTCAATATTAGTGAATTGTTCTGAAGAATGCTTCTATATTAAAACATTAGTAAAGTCATTTAAAAGTCAAGTATTTAATATTAGATTAATTCTTTGAAGCAATAAATTTATAAATTATAATTGCATGCAGCAACCAATTTATAATTTGATATAGTATTGCAATGAATTTTACTTGTGTATCTATCAATTTTTAACAAACAATGTACAAGTTTTTAGATAATTTTGTTAAGGTCTTATAGGTGAAAAAGTAAATTTGTATGGTTTATCAAATTAATCAGAAATTATGAAGCCTCCTTTCCAAGCATGCATGGTTGGTTTGTAGTTATGTACTACATTTGTATAAAAAGCATATTAAAGAAAAGACAAATTATTTATATTTGGCAATATTTTATTAATACTTTTTAAAGAACTTTTACGGCATAGATTTAAAGGGAGTAGATTTCTTTGATTTTAAAATCCATTTTAATCTGCTGCTTATGACTTAAGTAGATTCTCTTTATTATTATTATTGTATAATCTATTTAGGTTAAAGATTATTTAATCCTTTTTAAAAATGTGCCAGTGCCTTTATTTGGAATGCAATCAATCAAAATCTATGATGTTTAAATCTTTGATGTTTTGTTAAAAGATCTATTAATATAAATGAATTTTTTAAATGTTTACATTTACTGTAGTATATACTAATCTTGACATGGATTACTGTTTCATTCCTAAAAATTACTGTAAATGGATGCCTTGTGCAAAAGGTAAAAAATTATTTTAAGACTTTTTTAAATTTAATTTTTAAAAAGTTTAAAACTTAATTTTAACATGAAAATGTTAAAGAAGATGCCACATCTTAGTGGAATATGTTAAAGACAAGTCAAATCATATTGTGTATTTTAAATTTTAGTACTTGCTTATTATAGGTTTATACTTTTTGGCATGATATTTTACAGTTTTGCTCTAGTTAATCTGATTACCATATCTAAATAAGTGCTTTGTTTTATTTTTATTTTGAGTTCATTTAACACTATATTAATTTTGATGTCAAGCACTACTTTCACTAATATTTTAGTAGCTTTTATTGATTAAAATTAAGATTAATAATTTAAAATAAGGAGGTTTTTGTTTAGATATTTTATTATTTTTTAACAGCATAAAAGAGGATTATTGTATAGTGTATAAAAGGATACCTTCCTTCTGTCCTATTCTAAGAATTTAATTGGCCATTAAATTATTTCGTACAGTATTCATGCTTACTATAGAGTATAGAGTTATTAAGTTTGCTAAATATTCTCGAATAAATTTAAGTCTGTTTCTTTTATATTATATAAGCATTAAAACAGTGTCTAAAACAAGTAATATATATATATATATATATATAATTAATGCCATTTCCTATGTATGCCATCAAAAAAATTAAAAAAAAAATTAGTTTGTTAAATAACTAATATAATAAATTAATGTTAAATACTTAAATAAAATGTAACTAACATAAAAATTTTCTTTGTTGACCTAGGTAGGAATTGGCTTTAAAATAAGATTTTTTCCTCTCCCATAAAGCTGAAGTTAGTAAAATTTAATTAATGAATTTGAAAAAACTGTTAACATCAAATGTCATCAACTACACCTTTAAAAAATATTTGAACTTGAATAGATAAAGTATTTTGAAATTAGTAAATTTGAACGAAATGTATATAGAGCAAGTGTGAACTAATAGCAGAAATTGAATAAATGGTTTTTAATTTAGTAATTGCACTCATAAAAGAAATTGTACATTTTATCACATTTAAATTTCATGAACATATTTTTAAAAGATACTTAAATAATATATTACTAGGAATCGAAAATGGATTTTTAATTTTGAAATAAGAATTTATTTTCAATCATATTTTATTATATGCTTTATTAAAATTGCTTTAGTTTTCAATGCATATAGAGACCAAGGAAATGATTTGTTTGATTTTTAAGTTATATTAAAATAATTTATCATAATTTCTATATATGTTTCTTAAGCATGAGTATTTGCATGTTGGTGACTGAGTTAATTTTTGTTTCTTTTTATGTTTAAGTATTAAAGGCAGTTAGGAAATTTATTTTGACTAAGTATTTGAATAAGTTATCAGACCTGCTTTATTTTCCTCTGATTAAAATGAGGCTATATTATATTCTCTTATCTGCAGCTAAAGTTTGCTGTCGTCCCATGATGACTTGGCCGTAAAGCTACACTGTGTTACAGCATGGTCTTCTGTAGTCAGATACCGTGGTAATTTTAAAATTCATTTGAAATGTAGCAGGGGGGAAGCTCATATGGAGGCTTTGTATTTAATTTTGCTTTTTATTTGTAATCTAATTATTTAATCTATTTTAGTTCAAAAGTTTCTAAATGAGTGCCTTTAAAGGCGTACATTTTTTCTTTTTTATTAGAATAATTATTTGACTTTTCAAATATAGGAAATGGTAATGTATTGGATTTTCTTTTTCTGCTTACAAATTTTGTTATAATAGCAAAACATAAATTAGGCTTATAATTAGGCAGATACATGTTTATGCAAATTTATGAAATCTAGAAAATATTTTTAAGTTAAAAATTTGATTTATTCTTTTGAAGTCAACTTATTTTAAGTTGATAAAAATGAAAAGTATATCAAACTTAATGTTTTATTTTAATTTTTAAAATGAAACTAGAATATTATGCTATTTTAAAATAGGTAATTAAGTTTTTACCATATTGTTTCCTTAGAAATTTTAACTTATGTGAAAAATTTATCCTTTATTGTTTGATTTTAGTCAATAGTTATAATTCTGAAGAAAATTAGCAAATCATTTTGAAAATTAATTTTAAATATTTCTATAATATATATCTTGGTATAAAGTTTTCTATCAAAAGAATTTAACAGCAGGCTTTAATTTCTTATTGGATCTTATTATTTGAGATATGCCAATCTGAATGATTAGCACTTTTCCCTTTAATTCTGCAAGTCATGTTAATTTTCAATTAAGATTTGGATGGCTGTTGTGATTTTGACAATACTGTAAATTCTTGTCTTATCAGTTGTCCAAAGAAGTGATAATGGAAGAGCTAAATATCTCAAAATAATTTGAAATATTCGGCTTGTTCGTGAACAATAAGAGCTTTCCAGTGAGCTGTTATTACTTTAATGTGTAGTGATAGATTTAATTTTTTTGAAATTTGAATAATTATAATCATTTTTAATTTGTTTATAAATATGTGCTTTGAGACATAATTTGTATTGCTGTTTTTAAGAAATATGCTTCTGTCTCTAAACATATTATAGTATAATTTTTATTGACTGGAAATTCTGTTTAATGAAAGCAACATATAACTTTTTTCATGTCTATTTTTGTTTTATAAGAAATTAGAAATGATTGGTTTATTTTTGAAGATGTTAAGTGTTAATTATGTTTGTTTGGTTTGCATGTTTGCAACATGTTTATCCTAGAACATGAATACTGTTTTTTAAATAAATTGGTGGAAGCAATAGTTATTATAGAATTTTTTTAATAAAAATAATGAAAGATAGATCAAATCTTAAAACTTGTGATTTCCCAAACATAAATCATTGTATTTTAATCTATGTCTCAATGGTATGGTTATTATTTTCAAGTGCTTCTTTAATATTTTTTAAATGTTTACTAAAGATTAATTTTTTGGAGGTTTAGGAAAATTTCTTCTATTAAGCTGTTTGTGTAATACTAAAACTGCTATGCATACTTTTGACACCAAAACTATCTTCAAAACACTTAGAATCGTTTTTATCAATTTTTATATGTGTTTACTTTTATTTATATGATTAATTTTTAATTTTTCATGTTAAATAAATGTGAGTATTTGATATAAAAATAGAAAATGAGCATTCTCATTAGAATAGTACTGGAAAATATCACTAGTTTAGAAAATATTAAATTATAAAGTATTTAATTTTTTTA